>CAMAOD020000049.1:237500-242500 GCA_945859595.2 Megachile willughbiella | reverse complement strand
TTTATCTCTGCCTCTGTCTCTGTCTCTGTCCCTGCCTCTGTCTCTGTCTCTGTCTCTGTCGCTGTATCTCCCTCAGTCTCTGTCACCGTCTCTGTCCCTGGCTCTGTCTCTGCCTCTGTCACCGTCTCTGTCTCTGTCTCTGTCTCTGTCTCTGTCTCTGTCTCTGTCTCTGTTTCTGTCTCCGTCTCTGTCTCTGCCTCTGTCTCTGTCTCTGTCTCTGTCTCTGTCTCTGCCTCTGTCTCTGTCTCTGTCTCTGTCTCTGTCTCTGTCTCTGTCTCTGTCTCTGTCTCTGTCTCTGTCTCTGTCTCCGTCGCTGTCTCTGTCTCTGTCTCTGTCTCCGTCGCTGTCTCTGCCGCTGTCTCTGTCTCTGTATCTCTCTCTGTCTCTGTCTCTGTCTCTGTCTCTGACGCTGTCTCTGTCTCTGTCGCTGTCTCTCCCTCTGTCTCTGTCTCCGTCTCAGTCTCTGTCTCTGTCTCTGTGTCTATCTCTGCCTCTGACTCTTTCGTGTCCCTGTCTCCGTCTCTGTCTCTGTCCCTGGCTCTGTCTCTGCCTCTGTCTCCGTCTCTGTCTCTGTCTCTGTCTCTGCCTCTGTCGCTGTCTCTCCCTCTGTCACTGTCTCCGTATCTGTCCCTGGCTCTGTCTCTGCCTCTGTCTCCGTCTCTGTCTCTGTCTCGGTCTTTGTCTCCGTCTCTGTCTCTGTCTCTGTCTCTGTCTCTGCCTCTGTCTCTGTCTCTGTCTCTCTCTCAGTCTCTGTCTCTGTCTCTGTCTCTGACGCTGTCTCTGTCTCTGTCGCTGTCTCTCCCTCTGTCTCTGTCTCCGTCTCAGTCTCTGTCTCTGTCTCTGTGTCTATCTCTGCCTCTGACTCTTTCGTGTCCCTGTCTACGTCTCTGTCTCTGTCTCCGTCTGCGTCTCTGTCTCTGTCTCCGTCTCTGTCCCAGCCTCTGTTTCTGTCTCCGTCTCTGTCCCTGTCTCTGTCTCTGCCTCTGTCACCGTCTCTGTCTCTGTCTCTGTCTCTGTCTCTGTCTGAGACTCTGCCTCTGTCTCTGTCTCTGTCTCTGTCTCTGTCTCTGTCTCTCTCTCTCTGTCTCTGTCTCTGTCTCTGTCTCTGTCTCTGTCTCTGTATCTGTCTCTGCCTCTGTCTCTGTCTCTGTCTCTGTCTCTGTCTCTGTCTCTGTCTCTGTCTCTGTATCTGTCTCTGCCTCTGTCTCTGTCTCTGTCTCTGTCTCTGTCTCTGTCTCTGTCTCTGTCTCTGTCTCTGTCTCTGTCTCTGTCTCTGTCTCTGTCTCTGTCCCTGGCTCTGTCTCTGCCTCTGTCTCCGTCTCTGTCTCTGTCTCTGTCTCTGCCTCTGTCGCTGTCTCTCCCTCTGTCACTGTCTCCGTATCTGTCCCTGGCTCTGTCTCTGCCTCTGTCTCCGTCTCTGTCTCTGTCTCGGTCTTTGTCTCCGTCTCTGTCTCTGTCTCTGTCTCTGTCTCTGCCTCTGTCTCTGTCTCTGTCTCTCTCTCTGTCTCTGTCTCTGTCTCTGTCTCTGACGCTGTCTCTGTCTCTGTCGCTGTCTCTCCCTCTGTCTCTGTCTCCGTCTCAGTCTCTGTCTCTGTCTCTGTGTCTATCTCTGCCTCTGACTCTTTCGTGTCCCTGTCTACGTCTCTGTCTCTGTCTCCGTCTGCGTCTCTGTCTCTGTCTCCGTCTCTGTCCCAGCCTCTGTTTCTGTCTCCGTCTCTGTCCCTGTCTCTGTCTCTGCCTCTGTCACCGTCTCTGTCTCTGTCTCTGTCTCTGTCTCTGTCTGAGACTCTGCCTCTGTCTCTGTCTCTGTCTCTGTCTCTGTCTCTGTCTCTCTCTCTCTGTCTCTGTCTCTGTCTCTGTCTCTGTCTCTGTCTCTGTATCTGTCTCTGCCTCTGTCTCTGTCTCTGTCTCTGTCTCTGTCTCTGTCTCTGTCTCTGTCTCTGTATCTGTCTCTGCCTCTGTCTCTGTCTCTGTCTCTGTCTCTGTCTCTGTCTCTGTCTCTGTCCCTGTCTCTGTCTCTGTCTCTGTCTCTGTCTCTGTCTCTGTCTCCGCCTCTGCCTCTGTCTCTGTCTCGGTCTCTGTCTCTGTCTCTGTCTCTGTCTCTGTCTCTGTCTCTGTCTCTGTCTCTGTCTCTGTCTCTGTCTCTGTCTCTGTCTCTGTCTCTGTCTCTGTCTCTGTCTCTGTCTCTGTCTCTGTCTCTGTCTCTGTCTCTGTCTCTGTCTCTGTCTCTGCCTCTCTCTCTCTGTCTCTGTCTCTGTCTCTGTCTCTGTCTCTGTCTCTGTCTCTGTCTCTGATTCTTTCGTGTCCCTGTCTACGTCTCTGTCTCTGTCTCCGTCTGCGTCTCTGTCTCTGTCTCCGTCTCTGTCCCAGCATCTGTTTCTGTCTCCGTCTCTGTCCCTGTCTCTGTCTCTGCCTCTGTCACCGTCTCTGTCTCTGTCTCTGTCTCTGTCTCTGTCTCTGTCTGAGACTCAGCCTCTGTCTCTGTCTCTGTCTCTGTCTCTGCCTCTGTATCTGTCTCTGTCTCTGTCTCTGTCTCTGTCTCTGTCTCTGTCTCTGTCTCTGTCTCTGTCTCTGTCTCTGTCTCTGCCTCTCTCTCTCTGTCTCTGTCTCTGTCTCTGTCTCTGTCTCTGTCTCTGTCTCTGTCTCTGTCTCTGTCTCTGTCTCTGTCTCTGTCTCTGTCTCTGTCTCTGTCTCTGTCTCTGTCTCTGTCTCTGTCTCTGTCTCTGTCTCTGTCTCTGTCTCTGTCTCTGTCTCTGTCTCTGTCTCTGTCTCTGTCTCTGTCTCTGTCTCTGTCTCTGTCTCTGTCTCTGTCTCTGTCTCTGTCTCTGTCTCTGTCTCTGTCTCTGTCTCTGTCTCTGTCTCTGTCACTGTCTCTCCCTCTGTCTCCGTCTCTGTCTCTGTCCCTGGCTCTGTCTCTGCCTCTGTCTCCGTCTCTGGCTCTGTCTCTGTCTCTGTCTCTGTCTCTGTCTCTGTCTCTGTCTCTATCTCCGTCTCTGTCTCTGTCTCTGTCTCTGTCTCTGTCTCTGTCTCTGTCTCTGTCTCTGTCTCCGTCGCTGTCTCTGTCTCTGTCTCTGTCTCCGTCGCTGTCTCTGTCTCTGTCTCTGTCTCTGTCTCTGTCTCTGTCTCTGTCTCTGTCTCTGTCTCTGTCTCTGTCTCTGTCTCTGTCTGAGACTCTGCCTCTGTCTCTGTCTCTGTCTCTGTCTCTGCCTCTGTATCTGTCTCTGTCTCTGTCTCTGCCTCTGTCTCTGTCTCTGTCTCTGTCTCTGTCTCTGTCTCTGTCTCTGTCTCTGTCTCTGTCTCTGTCTCCGTCGCTGTCTCTGTCTCTGTCTCTGTCTCTGTCTCTGTCTCTGTCTCTGTCTCTGTCTGTGTCTCTGCCTCTGTCATTGTCTCTCCCTCTGTCTCTGCCTCTGTCTCTGTCCCTGGCTAAGTCTCTGCCTCTGTCTCCGTCTCTGACTCTGTCTCTGTCTCTATCTCCGTCTCTATCTCTGTCTCTGTCTCTGTCTCTGTCTCTGTCTCTGTCTCTGTCTCTGTCTCTGTCTCTGTCTCTGTCTCTGTCTCTGTCTCTGTCTCTGTCTCTGCCTCTGTCACCGTCACTGTCTCTGTCTCGGTCTTTGTGTCTGTCTCTGTCTCTGTCTCAGTCGCTGTCTCTCCCTCTGTCTCTGTCTCCGTCTCTGTCCCTGGCTCTGTCTCCGCCTCTGTCTCCGTCTCTGTCTCTGTCTCGGTCATTGTCTCTGTCTCTGTCTCTGTCCCTGGCTTTATCTCTGCCTCTGTCTCTGTCTCTGTCCCTGCCTCTGTCTCTGTCTCTGTCTCTGTCGCTGTATCTCCCTCAGTCTCTGTCACCGTCTCTGTCCCTGGCTCTGTCTCTGCCTCTGTCACCGTCTCTGTCTCTGTCTCTGTCTCTGTCTCTGTCTCTGTCTCTGTCTCTGTTTCTGTCTCCGTCTCTGTCTCTGCCTCTGTCTCTGTCTCTGTCTCTGTCTCTGTCTCTGCCTCTGTCTCTGTCTCTGTCTCTGTCTCTGTCTCTGTCTCTGTCTCTGTCTCTGTCTCTGTCTCTGTCTCTGTCTCCGTCGCTGTCTCTGTCTCTGTCTCTGTCTCCGTCGCTGTCTCTGCCGCTGTCTCTGTCTCTGTCTCTCTCTCTGTCTCTGTCTCTGTCTCTGTCTCTGACGCTGTCTCTGTCTCTGTCGCTGTCTCTCCCTCTGTCTCTGTCTCCGTCTCAGTCTCTGTCTCTGTCTCTGTGTCTATCTCTGCCTCTGACTCTTTCGTGTCCCTGTCTCCGTCTCTGTCTCTGTCCCTGGCTCTGTCTCTGCCTCTGTCTCCGTCTCTGTCTCTGTCTCTGTCTCTGCCTCTGTCGCTGTCTCTCCCTCTGTCACTGTCTCCGTATCTGTCCCTGGCTCTGTCTCTGCCTCTGTCTCCGTCTCTGTCTCTGTCTCGGTCTTTGTCTCCGTCTCTGTCTCTGTCTCTGTCTCTGTCTCTGCCTCCGTCTCTGTCTCTGTCTCTCTCTCTGTCTCTGTCTCTGTCTCTGTCTCTGACGCTGTCTCTGTCTCTGTCGCTGTCTCTCCCTCTGTCTCTGTCTCCGTCTCAGTCTCTGTCTCTGTCTCTGTGTCTATCTCTGCCTCTGACTCTTTCGTGTCCCTGTCTACGTCTCTGTCTCTGTCTCCGTCTGCGTCTCTGTCTCTGTCTCCGTCTCTGTCCCAGCCTCTGTTTCTGTCTCCGTCTCTGTCCCTGTCTCTGTCTCTGCCTCTGTCACCGTCTCTGTCTCTGTCTCTGTCTCTGTCTCTGTCTGAGACTCTGCCTCTGTCTCTGTCTCTGTCTCTGTCTCTGTCTCTGTCTCTCTCTCTCTGTCTCTGTCTCTGTCTCTGTCTCTGTCTCTGTCTCTGTATCTGTCTCTGCCTCTGTCTCTGTCTCTGTCTCTGTCTCTGTCTCTGTCTCTGTCTCTGTCTCTGTATCTGTCTCTGCCTCTGTCTCTGTCTCTGTCTCTGTCTCTGTCTCTGTCTCTGTCTCTG
>CAMAOD020000049.1:0-232500 GCA_945859595.2 Megachile willughbiella | reverse complement strand
AGACTCTGCCTCTGTCTCTGTCTCTGTCTCTGTCTCTGCCTCTGTATCTGTCTCTGTCTCTGTCTCTGCCTCTGTCTCTGTCTCTGTCTCTGTCTCTGTCTCTGTCTCTGTCTCTGTCTCTGCCTCTCTCTCTCTGTCTCTGTCTCTGTCTCTGTCTCTGTCTCTGTCTCTGTCTCTGTCTCTGATTCTTTCGTGTCCCTGTCTACGTCTCTGTCTCTGTCTCCGTCTGCGTCTCTGTCTCTGTCTCCGTCTCTGTCCCAGCATCTGTTTCTGTCTCCGTCTCTGTCCCTGTCTCTGTCTCTGCCTCTGTCACCGTCTCTGTCTCTGTCTCTGTCTCTGTCTCTGTCTCTGTCTGAGACTCAGCCTCTGTCTCTGTCTCTGTCTCTGTCTCTGCCTCTGTATCTGTCTCTGTCTCTGTCTCTGTCTCTGTCTCTGTCTCTGTCTCTGTCTCTGTCTCTGTCTCTGTCTCTGTCTCTGCCTCTCTCTCTCTGTCTCTGTCTCTGTCTCTGTCTCTGTCTCTGTCTCTGTCTCTGTCTCTGTCTCTGTCTCTGTCTCTGTCTCTGTCTCTGTCTCTGTCTCTGTCTCTGTCTCTGTCTCTGTCTCTGTCTCTGTCTCTGTCTCTGTCTCTGTCTCTGTCTCTGTCTCTGTCTCTGTCTCTGTCTCTGTCTCTGTCTCTGTCTCTGTCTCTGTCTCTGTCTCTGTCTCTGTCTCTGTCTCTGTCTCTGTCTCTGTCTCTGTCTCTGTCTCTGTCACTGTCTCTCCCTCTGTCTCCGTCTCTGTCTCTGTCCCTGGCTCTGTCTCTGCCTCTGTCTCCGTCTCTGGCTCTGTCTCTGTCTCTATCTCCGTCTCTGTCTCTGTCTCTGTCGCTCTCTCTCCCTCTGTCCCTGTCTCAGTCTCTGTCCCTGGCTCTGTCTCTGCCTCTGTCTCCGTTTCTGTCTCTGTCTCGGTCTTTGTCTCCCTCTCTGCCTCTGCCTCCGTCTCTGTCTCTGTCTCGGTCTTTGTCTCCGTCTCTGTCTCTGTCTCTGTCTCTGTCTCTGTCTCTGTCTCTGTCTCTGTCTCTGTCTCTGTCTCTGTCTCTGTCTCTATCTCCGTCTCTGTCTCTGTCTCTGTCTCTGTCTCTGTCTCTGTCTCTGTCTCTGTCTCTGTCTCTGTCTCTGTCTCCGTCGCTGTCTCTGTCTCTGTCTCTGTCTCCGTCGCTGTCTCTGCCGCTGTCTCTGCCGCTGTCTCTGTCTCAGTCGCAGTCCCTGGCACTGTCTCTGCCTCTGTCTCTGTCTCTGTCTCTGTCTCTGTCTCTGTCTCTGTCTCTGTCTCTGTCTCTGTCTCTGTCTCTGTCTCTGTCTCTGTCTCTGTCTCTGTCTCTGTCTCTGTCTCTGTCTCTGTCTCTGTCTCTGTCTCTGTCTCTGTCTCTGTCTCTGTCTCTGTCTCTGTCTCTGTCTCTGTCTCTGTCTCTGTCTCTGTCTCTGTCTCTGTCTCTGTCTCTGTCTCTGTCTCTGTCTGTGTCTCTGCCTCTGTCATTGTCTCTCCCTCTGTCTCTGCCTCTGTCTCTGTCCCTGGCTAAGTCTCTGCCTCTGTCTCCGTCTCTGACTCTGTCTCTGTCTCTATCTCCGTCTCTATCTCTGTCTCTGTCTCTGTCTCTGTCTCTGTCTCTGTCTCTGTCTCTGTCTCTGTCTCTGTCTCTGTCTCTGTCTCTGTCTCTGTCTCTGTCTCTGTCTCTGCCTCTGTCACCGTCACTGTCTCTGTCTCGGTCTTTGTGTCTGTCTCTGTCTCTGTCTCAGTCGCTGTCTCTCCCTCTGTCTCTGTCTCCGTCTCTGTCCCTGGCTCTGTCTCCGCCTCTGTCTCCGTCTCTGTCTCTGTCTCGGTCATTGTCTCTGTCTCTGTCTCTGTCCCTGGCTTTATCTCTGCCTCTGTCTCTGTCTCTGTCCCTGCCTCTGTCTCTGTCTCTGTCTCTGTCGCTGTATCTCCCTCAGTCTCTGTCACCGTCTCTGTCCCTGGCTCTGTCTCTGCCTCTGTCACCGTCTCTGTCTCTGTCTCTGTCTCTGTCTCTGTCTCTGTCTCTGTTTCTGTCTCTGTCTCTGTCTCTGTCTCTGTCTCTGTCTCTGTCTCTGTCTCTGCCTCTGTCTCTGTCTCTGTCTCTGTCTCTGTCTCTGTCTCTGTCTCTGTCTCTGTCTCTGTCTCTGTCTCTGTCTCTGTCTCTGTCTCCGTCGCTGTCTCTGTCTCTGTCTCTGTCTCCGTCGCTGTCTCTGCCGCTGTCTCTGCCGCTGTCTCTGTCTCAGTCGCAGTCCCTGGCTCTGTCTCTGTCTCTGTCTCTGTCTCTGTCTCTGTCTCTGTCTCTGTCTCTGTCTCTGTCTCTGTCTCTGTCTCTGTCTCTGTCTCTGTCTCTGCCTCTGTCACCGTCACTGTCTCTGTCTCGGTCTTTGTGTCTGTCTCTGTCTCTGTCTCAGTCGCTGTCTCTCCCTCTGTCTCTGTCTCCGTCTCTGTCCCTGGCTCTGTCTCCGCCTCTGTCTCCGTCTCTGTCTCTGTCTCGGTCATTGTCTCTGTCTCTGTCTCTGTCCCTGGCTTTATCTCTGCCTCTGTCTCTGTCTCTGTCCCTGCCTCTGTCTCTGTCTCTGTCTCTGTCGCTGTATCTCCCTCAGTCTCTGTCACCGTCTCTGTCCCTGGCTCTGTCTCTGCCTCTGTCACCGTCTCTGTCTCTGTCTCTGTCTCTGTCTCTGTCTCTGTCTCTGTTTCTGTCTCTGTCTCTGTCTCTGTCTCTGTCTCTGTCTCTGTCTCTGTCTCTGCCTCTGTCTCTGTCTCTGTCTCTGTCTCTGTCTCTGTCTCTGTCTCTGTCTCTGTCTCTGTCTCTGTCTCTGTCTCTGTCTCCGTCGCTGTCTCTGTCTCTGTCTCTGTCTCCGTCGCTGTCTCTGCCGCTGTCTCTGCCGCTGTCTCTGTCTCAGTCGCAGTCCCTGGCTCTGTCTCTGTCTCTGTCTCTGTCTCTGTCTCTGTCTCTGTCTCTGTCTCTGTCTCTGTCTCTGTCTCTGTCTCTGTCTCTGTCTCTGTCTCTGTCTCTGTATCTGTCTCTGACACTGTCTCTGTCTCTGTCTCTGTCTCTGTCTCTGTCTCTGTCTCTGTCTCTGTCTCTGTCTCTGTCTCTGTCTCTGTCTCTGTCTCCGTCGCTGTCTCTGTCTCTGTCTCTGTCTCCGTCGCTGTCTCCGCCGCTGTCTCTGCCGCTGTCTCTGTCTCAGTCGCAGTCCCTGGCTCTGTCTCTGCCTCTGTCTCCGTCTCTGTCTCTGTCTCGGTCTTTGTCTCCGTCTCTGTCTCTGTCGCTGCCTCTGTCTCTGTCTGTATCTCTGTCTCTGTCTCCGTCTCTGTCTCTGCCGCTGTCTCTGTGTCTGTCTCAGTCTCTGTCTCTGTCTCTGTCTCCGTCTCTGTCTCTGTCTCTGTCTCTGCCTCTGTCTCTGTCTCTGTCTCTGTCCCAGTGCCTCTCCCTGTGCCTGTCGCTGTCTCTGTCTCTGTCTCTGTCCATTCCTGTGTCTCTGTCTCTGTCTCTGTCTCTGTCTCAGTCTCTGTCTCTGTCTCTGTCTCTGTCACTGTCTCTCCCTCTGTCTCCGTCTCTGTCTCTGTCCCTGGCTCTGTCTCTGCCTCTGTCTCCGTCTCTGGCTCTGTCTCTGTCTCTATCTCCGTCTCTGTCTCTGTCTCTGTCGCTCTCTCTCCCTCTGTCCCTGTCTCAGTCTCTGTCCCTGGCTCTGTCTCTGCCTCTGTCTCCGTTTCTGTCTCTGTCTCGGTCTTTGTCTCCCTCTCTGCCTCTGCCTCCGTCTCTGTCTCTGTCTCGGTCTTTGTCTCCGTCTCTGTCTCTGTCTCTGTCTCTGTCTCTGTCTCTGTCTCTGTCTCTGTCTCTGTCTCTGTCTCTGTCTCTGTCTCTATCTCCGTCTCTGTCTCTGTCTCTGTCTCTGTCTCTGTCTCTGTCTCTGTCTCTGTCTCTGTCTCTGTCTCCGTCGCTGTCTCTGTCTCTGTCTCTGTCTCCGTCGCTGTCTCTGCCGCTGTCTCTGCCGCTGTCTCTGTCTCAGTCGCAGTCCCTGGCACTGTCTCTGCCTCTGTCTCTGTCTCTGTCTCTGTCTCCGTCTCTGTCTCTGTCTCTGTCTCTGTCTCTGTCTCTGTCTCTGTCTCTGTCTCTGTCTCTGTCTCTGTCTCTGTCTCTGTCTCTGTCTCTGTCTCTGTCTCTGTCTCTGTCTCTGTCTCTGTCTCTGTCTCTGTCTCTGTCTCTGTCTCTGTCACTGTCTCTCCCTCTGTCTCCGTCTCTGTCTCTGTCCCTGGCTCTGTCTCTGCCTCTGTCTCCGTCTCTGGCTCTGTCTCTGTCTCTATCTCCGTCTCTGTCTCTGTCTCTGTCGCTCTCTCTCCCTCTGTCCCTGTCTCAGTCTCTGTCCCTGGCTCTGTCTCTGCCTCTGTCTCCGTTTCTGTCTCTGTCTCGGTCTTTGTCTCCCTCTCTGCCTCTGCCTCCGTCTCTGTCTCTGTCTCGGTCTTTGTCTCCGTCTCTGTCTCTGTCTCTGTCTCTGTCTCTGTCTCTGTCTCTGTCTCTGTCTCTGTCTCTGTCTCTGTCTCTGTCTCTGTCTCTATCTCCGTCTCTGTCTCTGTCTCTGTCTCTGTCTCTGTCTCTGTCTCTGTCTCTGTCTCTGTCTCTGTCTCCGTCGCTGTCTCTGTCTCTGTCTCTGTCTCCGTCGCTGTCTCTGCCGCTGTCTCTGCCGCTGTCTCTGTCTCAGTCGCAGTCCCTGGCACTGTCTCTGCCTCTGTCTCTGTCTCTGTCTCTGTCTCCGTCTCTGTCTCTGTCTCTGTCTCTGTCTCTGTCTCTGTCTCTGTCTCTGTCTCTGTCTCTGTCTCTGTCTCTGTCTCTGTCTCTGTCTCTGTCTCTGTCTCTGTCTCTGTCTCTGTCTCTGTCTCTGTCTCTGTCTCTGTCTCTGTCTCTGTCTCTGTCACTGTCTCTCCCTCTGTCTCCGTCTCTGTCTCTGTCCCTGGCTCTGTCTCTGCCTCTGTCTCCGTCTCTGGCTCTGTCTCTGTCTCTATCTCCGTCTCTGTCTCTGTCTCTGTCGCTCTCTCTCCCTCTGTCCCTGTCTCAGTCTCTGTCCCTGGCTCTGTCTCTGCCTCTGTCTCCGTTTCTGTCTCTGTCTCGGTCTTTGTCTCCCTCTCTGCCTCTGCCTCCGTCTCTGTCTCTGTCTCGGTCTTTGTCTCCGTCTCTGTCTCTGTCTCTGTCTCTGTCTCTGTCTCTGTCTCTGTCTCTGTCTCTGTCTCTGTCTCTGTCTCTGTCTCTATCTCCGTCTCTGTCTCTGTCTCTGTCTCTGTCTCTGTCTCTGTCTCTGTCTCTGTCTCTGTCTCTGTCTCCGTCGCTGTCTCTGTCTCTGTCTCTGTCTCCGTCGCTGTCTCTGCCGCTGTCTCTGCCGCTGTCTCTGTCTCAGTCGCAGTCCCTGGCACTGTCTCTGCCTCTGTCTCTGTCTCTGTCTCTGTCTCTGTCTCTGTCTCTGTCTCTGTCTCTGTCTCTGTCTCTGTCTCTGTCTCTGTCTCTGTCTCTGTCTCTGTCTCTGTCTCTGTCTCTGTCTCTGTCTCTGTCTCTGTCTCTGTCTCTGTCTCTGTCTCTGTCTCTGTCTCTGTCTCTGTCTCTGTCTCTGTCTCTGTCTCTGTCTCTGTCTCTGTCTCTGTCTCTGTCTCTGTCTCTGTCTCTGTCTCTGTCTCTGTCTGTGTCTCTGCCTCTGTCATTGTCTCTCCCTCTGTCTCTGCCTCTGTCTCTGTCCCTGGCTAAGTCTCTGCCTCTGTCTCCGTCTCTGACTCTGTCTCTGTCTCTATCTCCGTCTCTATCTCTGTCTCTGTCTCTGTCTCTGTCTCTGTCTCTGTCTCTGTCTCTGTCTCTGTCTCTGTCTCTGTCTCTGTCTCTGTCTCTGTCTCTGTCTCTGTCTCTGCCTCTGTCACCGTCACTGTCTCTGTCTCGGTCTTTGTGTCTGTCTCTGTCTCTGTCTCAGTCGCTGTCTCTCCCTCTGTCTCTGTCTCCGTCTCTGTCCCTGGCTCTGTCTCCGCCTCTGTCTCCGTCTCTGTCTCTGTCTCGGTCATTGTCTCTGTCTCTGTCTCTGTCCCTGGCTTTATCTCTGCCTCTGTCTCTGTCTCTGTCCCTGCCTCTGTCTCTGTCTCTGTCTCTGTCGCTGTATCTCCCTCAGTCTCTGTCACCGTCTCTGTCCCTGGCTCTGTCTCTGCCTCTGTCACCGTCTCTGTCTCTGTCTCTGTCTCTGTCTCTGTCTCTGTCTCTGTTTCTGTCTCCGTCTCTGTCTCTGCCTCTGTCTCTGTCTCTGTCTCTGTCTCTGTCTCTGCCTCTGTCTCTGTCTCTGTCTCTGTCTCTGTCTCTGTCTCTGTCTCTGTCTCTGTCTCTGTCTCTGTCTCTGTCTCTGTCTCTGTCTCCGTCGCTGTCTCTGTCTCTGTCTCTGTCTCCGTCGCTGTCTCTGCCGCTGTCTCTGCCTCTGTCACCGTCTCTGTCTCTGTCTCTGTCTCTGTCTCTGTCTCTGTTTCTGTCTCCGTCTCTGTCTCTGCCTCTGTCTCTGTCTCTGTCTCTGTCTCTGTCTCTGCCTCTGTCTCTGTCTCTGTCTCTGTCTCTGTCTCTGTCTCTGTCTCTGTCTCTGTCTCTGTCTCTGTCTCTGTCTCTGTCTCTGTCTCTGTCTCCGTCGCTGTCTCTGTCTCTGTCTCTGTCTCCGTCGCTGTCTCTGCCGCTGTCTCTGCCGCTGTCTCTGTCTCAGTCGCAGTCCCTGGCTCTGTCTCTGTCTCTGTCTCTGTCTCTGTCTCTGTCTCTGTCTCTGTCTCTGTCTCTGTCTCTGTCTCTGTCTCTGTCTCTGTCTCTGTCTCTGTATCTGTCTCTGACACTGTCTCTGTCTCTGTCTCTGTCTCTGTCTCTGTCTCTGTCTCTGTCTCTGTCTCTGTCTCTGTCTCTGTCTCTGTCTCCGTCGCTGTCTCTGTCTCTGTCTCTGTCTCCGTCGCTGTCTCTGCCGCTGTCTCTGCCTCTGTCACCGTCTCTGTCTCTGTCTCTGTCTCTGTCTCTGTCTCTGTCTCTGTTTCTGTCTCCGTCTCTGTCTCTGCCTCTGTCTCTGTCTCTGTCTCTGTCTCTGTCTCTGCCTCTGTCTCTGTCTCTGTCTCTGTCTCTGTCTCTGTCTCTGTCTCTGTCTCTGTCTCTGTCTCTGTCTCTGTCTCTGTCTCCGTCGCTGTCTCTGTCTCTGTCTCTGTCTCCGTCGCTGTCTCTGCCGCTGTCTCTGCCTCTGTCACCGTCTCTGTCTCTGTCTCTGTCTCTGTCTCTGTCTCTGTCTCTGTTTCTGTCTCCGTCTCTGTCTCTGCCTCTGTCTCTGTCTCTGTCTCTGTCTCTGTCTCTGCCTCTGTCTCTGTCTCTGTCTCTGTCTCTGTCTCTGTCTCTGTCTCTGTCTCTGTCTCTGTCTCTGTCTCTGTCTCTGTCTCCGTCGCTGTCTCTGTCTCTGTCTCTGTCTCCGTCGCTGTCTCTGCCGCTGTCTCTGCCGCTGTCTCTGTCTCAGTCGCAGTCCCTGGCTCTGTCTCTGTCTCTGTCTCTGTCTCTGTCTCTGTCTCTGTCTCTGTCTCTGTCTCTGTCTCTGTCTCTGTCTCTGTCTCTGTCTCTGTCTCTGTCTCTGTATCTGTCTCTGACACTGTCTCTGTCTCTGTCTCTGTCTCTGTCTCTGTCTCTGTCTCTGTCTCTGTCTCTGTCTCTGTCTCTGTCTCTGTCTCTGTCTCTGTCTCCGTCGCTGTCTCTGTCTCTGTCTCTGTCTCCGTCGCTGTCTCCGCCGCTGTCTCTGCCGCTGTCTCTGTCTCAGTCGCAGTCCCTGGCTCTGTCTCTGCCTCTGTCTCCGTCTCTGTCTCTGTCTCGGTCTTTGTCTCCGTCTCTGTCTCTGTCGCTGCCTCTGTCTCTGTCTGTATCTCTGTCTCTGTCTCCGTCTCTGTCTCTGCCGCTGTCTCTGTGTCTGTCTCAGTCTCTGTCTCTGTCTCTGTCTCCGTCTCTGTCTCTGTCTCTGTCTCTGCCTCTGTCTCTGTCTCTGTCTCTGTCCCAGTGCCTCTCCCTGTGCCTGTCGCTGTCTCTGTCTCTGTCTCTGTCCATTCCTGTGTCTCTGTCTCTGTCTCTGTCTCTGTCTCAGTCTCTGTCTCTGTCTCTGTCTCTGTCACTGTCTCTCCCTCTGTCTCCGTCTCTGTCTCTGTCCCTGGCTCTGTCTCTGCCTCTGTCTCCGTCTCTGGCTCTGTCTCTGTCTCTATCTCCGTCTCTGTCTCTGTCTCTGTCGCTCTCTCTCCCTCTGTCCCTGTCTCAGTCTCTGTCCCTGGCTCTGTCTCTGCCTCTGTCTCCGTTTCTGTCTCTGTCTCGGTCTTTGTCTCCCTCTCTGCCTCTGCCTCCGTCTCTGTCTCTGTCTCGGTCTTTGTCTCCGTCTCTGTCTCTGTCTCTGTCTCTGTCTCTGTCTCTGTCTCTGTCTCTGTCTCTGTCTCTGTCTCTGTCTCTGTCTCTATCTCCGTCTCTGTCTCTGTCTCTGTCTCTGTCTCTGTCTCTGTCTCTGTCTCTGTCTCTGTCTCTGTCTCTGTCTCCGTCGCTGTCTCTGTCTCTGTCTCTGTCTCCGTCGCTGTCTCTGCCGCTGTCTCTGCCGCTGTCTCTGTCTCAGTCGCAGTCCCTGGCACTGTCTCTGCCTCTGTCTCTGTCTCTGTCTCTGTCTCCGTCTCTGTCTCTGTCTCTGTCTCTGTCTCTGTCTCTGTCTCTGTCTCTGTCTCTGTCTCTGTCTCTGTCTCTGTCTCTGTCTCTGTCTCTGTCTCTGTCTCTGTCTCTGTCTCTGTCTCTGTCTCTGTCTCTGTCTCTGTCACTGTCTCTCCCTCTGTCTCCGTCTCTGTCTCTGTCCCTGGCTCTGTCTCTGCCTCTGTCTCCGTCTCTGGCTCTGTCTCTGTCTCTATCTCCGTCTCTGTCTCTGTCTCTGTCGCTCTCTCTCCCTCTGTCCCTGTCTCAGTCTCTGTCCCTGGCTCTGTCTCTGCCTCTGTCTCCGTTTCTGTCTCTGTCTCGGTCTTTGTCTCCCTCTCTGCCTCTGCCTCCGTCTCTGTCTCTGTCTCGGTCTTTGTCTCCGTCTCTGTCTCTGTCTCTGTCTCTGTCTCTGTCTCTGTCTCTGTCTCTGTCTCTGTCTCTGTCTCTGTCTCTGTCTCTGTCTCTGTCTCTATCTCCGTCTCTGTCTCTGTCTCTGTCTCTGTCTCTGTCTCTGTCTCTGTCTCTGTCTCTGTCTCTGTCTCCGTCGCTGTCTCTGTCTCTGTCTCTGTCTCCGTCGCTGTCTCTGCCGCTGTCTCTGCCGCTGTCTCTGTCTCAGTCGCAGTCCCTGGCACTGTCTCTGCCTCTGTCTCTGTCTCTGTCTCTGTCTCCGTCTCTGTCTCTGTCTCTGTCTCTGTCTCTGTCTCTGTCTCTGTCTCTGTCTCTGTCTCTGTCTCTGTCTCTGTCTCTGTCTCTGTCTCTGTCTCTGTCTCTGTCTCTGTCTCTGTCTCTGTCTCTGTCTCTGTCTCTGTCTCTGTCTCTGTCTCTGTCACTGTCTCTCCCTCTGTCTCCGTCTCTGTCTCTGTCCCTGGCTCTGTCTCTGCCTCTGTCTCCGTCTCTGGCTCTGTCTCTGTCTCTATCTCCGTCTCTGTCTCTGTCTCTGTCGCTCTCTCTCCCTCTGTCCCTGTCTCAGTCTCTGTCCCTGGCTCTGTCTCTGCCTCTGTCTCCGTTTCTGTCTCTGTCTCGGTCTTTGTCTCCCTCTCTGCCTCTGCCTCCGTCTCTGTCTCTGTCTCGGTCTTTGTCTCCGTCTCTGTCTCTGTCTCTGTCTCTGTCTCTGTCTCTGTCTCTGTCTCTGTCTCTGTCTCTGTCTCTGTCTCTGTCTCTGTCTCTATCTCCGTCTCTGTCTCTGTCTCTGTCTCTGTCTCTGTCTCTGTCTCTGTCTCTGTCTCTGTCTCTGTCTCTGTCTCTGTCTCCGTCGCTGTCTCTGTCTCTGTCTCTGTCTCCGTCGCTGTCTCTGCCGCTGTCTCTGCCGCTGTCTCTGTCTCAGTCGCAGTCCCTGGCACTGTCTCTGCCTCTGTCTCTGTCTCTGTCTCTGTCTCTGTCTCTGTCTCTGTCTCTGTCTCTGTCTCTGTCTCTGTCTCTGTCTCTGTCTCTGTCTCTGTCTCTGTCTCTGTCTCTGTCTCTGTCTCTGTCTCTGTCTCTGTCTCTGTCTCTGTCTCTGTCTCTGTCTCTGTCTCTGTCTCTGTCTCTGTCTCTGTCTCTGTCTCTGTCTCTGTCTCTGTCTCTGTCGCTGTCTCTGTCTCTGTCTCTGTCTCTGTCTGTGTCTCTGCCTCTGTCATTGTCTCTCCCTCTGTCTCTGCCTCTGTCTCTGTCCCTGGCTAAGTCTCTGCCTCTGTCTCCGTCTCTGACTCTGTCTCTGTCTCTATCTCCGTCTCTATCTCTGTCTCTGTCTCTGTCTCTGTCTCTGTCTCTGTCTCTGTCTCTGTCTCTGTCTCTGTCTCTGTCTCTGTCTCTGTCTCTGTCTCTGTCTCTGTCTCTGCCTCTGTCACCGTCACTGTCTCTGTCTCGGTCTTTGTGTCTGTCTCTGTCTCTGTCTCAGTCGCTGTCTCTCCCTCTGTCTCTGTCTCCGTCTCTGTCCCTGGCTCTGTCTCCGCCTCTGTCTCCGTCTCTGTCTCTGTCTCGGTCATTGTCTCTGTCTCTGTCTCTGTCCCTGGCTTTATCTCTGCCTCTGTCTCTGTCTCTGTCCCTGCCTCTGTCTCTGTCTCTGTCTCTGTCGCTGTATCTCCCTCAGTCTCTGTCACCGTCTCTGTCCCTGGCTCTGTCTCTGTCTCTGTCTCTGTCTCTGTCTCTGTCTCTGTCTCTGTCTCTGTCTCTGTCTCTGTCTCTGTCTCTGTCTCTGTCTCTGTCTCTGTCTCTGTCACTGTCTCTCCCTCTGTCTCCGTCTCTGTCTCTGTCCCTGGCTCTGTCTCTGCCTCTGTCTCCGTCTCTGGCTCTGTCTCTGTCTCTATCTCCGTCTCTGTCTCTGTCTCTGTCGCTCTCTCTCCCTCTGTCCCTGTCTCAGTCTCTGTCCCTGGCTCTGTCTCTGCCTCTGTCTCCGTTTCTGTCTCTGTCTCGGTCTTTGTCTCCCTCTCTGCCTCTGCCTCCGTCTCTGTCTCTGTCTCGGTCTTTGTCTCCGTCTCTGTCTCTGTCTCTGTCTCTGTCTCTGTCTCTGTCTCTGTCTCTGTCTCTGTCTCTGTCTCTGTCTCTGTCTCTGTCTCTATCTCCGTCTCTGTCTCTGTCTCTGTCTCTGTCTCTGTCTCTGTCTCTGTCTCTGTCTCTGTCTCTGTCTCCGTCGCTGTCTCTGTCTCTGTCTCTGTCTCCGTCGCTGTCTCTGCCGCTGTCTCTGCCGCTGTCTCTGTCTCAGTCGCAGTCCCTGGCACTGTCTCTGCCTCTGTCTCTGTCTCTGTCTCTGTCTCCGTCTCTGTCTCTGTCTCTGTCTCTGTCTCTGTCTCTGTCTCTGTCTCTGTCTCTGTCTCTGTCTCTGTCTCTGTCTCTGTCTCTGTCTCTGTCTCTGTCTCTGTCTCTGTCTCTGTCTCTGTCTCTGTCTCTGTCTCTGTCTCTGTCTCTGTCTCTGTCTCTGTCTCTGTCACTGTCTCTCCCTCTGTCTCCGTCTCTGTCTCTGTCCCTGGCTCTGTCTCTGCCTCTGTCTCCGTCTCTGGCTCTGTCTCTGTCTCTATCTCCGTCTCTGTCTCTGTCTCTGTCGCTCTCTCTCCCTCTGTCCCTGTCTCAGTCTCTGTCCCTGGCTCTGTCTCTGCCTCTGTCTCCGTTTCTGTCTCTGTCTCGGTCTTTGTCTCCCTCTCTGCCTCTGCCTCCGTCTCTGTCTCTGTCTCGGTCTTTGTCTCCGTCTCTGTCTCTGTCTCTGTCTCTGTCTCTGTCTCTGTCTCTGTCTCTGTCTCTGTCTCTGTCTCTGTCTCTGTCTCTATCTCCGTCTCTGTCTCTGTCTCTGTCTCTGTCTCTGTCTCTGTCTCTGTCTCTGTCTCTGTCTCTGTCTCCGTCGCTGTCTCTGTCTCTGTCTCTGTCTCCGTCGCTGTCTCTGCCGCTGTCTCTGCCGCTGTCTCTGTCTCAGTCGCAGTCCCTGGCACTGTCTCTGCCTCTGTCTCTGTCTCTGTCTCTGTCTCTGTCTCTGTCTCTGTCTCTGTCTCTGTCTCTGTCTCTGTCTCTGTCTCTGTCTCTGTCTCTGTCTCTGTCTCTGTCTCTGTCTCTGTCTCTGTCTCTGTCTCTGTCTCTGTCTCTGTCTCTGTCTCTGTCTCTGTCTCTGTCTCTGTCCTGTCTCTGTCTCTGTCTCTGTCTCTGTCTCTGTCTCTGTCTCTGTCTCTGTCTCTGTCTCTGTCTCTGTCTCTGTCTCTGTCTGTGTCTCTGCCTCTGTCATTGTCTCTCCCTCTGTCTCTGCCTCTGTCTCTGTCCCTGGCTAAGTCTCTGCCTCTGTCTCCGTCTCTGACTCTGTCTCTGTCTCTATCTCCGTCTCTATCTCTGTCTCTGTCTCTGTCTCTGTCTCTGTCTCTGTCTCTGTCTCTGTCTCTGTCTCTGTCTCTGTCTCTGTCTCTGTCTCTGTCTCTGCCTCTGTCACCGTCACTGTCTCTGTCTCGGTCTTTGTGTCTGTCTCTGTCTCTGTCTCAGTCGCTGTCTCTCCCTCTGTCTCTGTCTCCGTCTCTGTCCCTGGCTCTGTCTCCGCCTCTGTCTCCGTCTCTGTCTCTGTCTCGGTCATTGTCTCTGTCTCTGTCTCTGTCCCTGGCTTTATCTCTGCCTCTGTCTCTGTCTCTGTCCCTGCCTCTGTCTCTGTCTCTGTCTCTGTCGCTGTATCTCCCTCAGTCTCTGTCACCGTCTCTGTCCCTGGCTCTGTCTCTGCCTCTGTCACCGTCTCTGTCTCTGTCTCTGTCTCTGTCTCTGTCTCTGTCTCTGTTTCTGTCTCCGTCTCTGTCTCTGCCTCTGTCTCTGTCTCTGTCTCTGTCTCTGTCTCTGCCTCTGTCTCTGTCTCTGTCTCTGTCTCTGTCTCTGTCTCTGTCTCTGTCTCTGTCTCTGTCTCTGTCTCTGTCTCTGTCTCTGTCTCCGTCGCTGTCTCTGTCTCTGTCTCTGTCTCCGTCGCTGTCTCTGCCGCTGTCTCTGCCTCTGTCACCGTCTCTGTCTCTGTCTCTGTCTCTGTCTCTGTCTCTGTTTCTGTCTCCGTCTCTGTCTCTGCCTCTGTCTCTGTCTCTGTCTCTGTCTCTGTCTCTGCCTCTGTCTCTGTCTCTGTCTCTGTCTCTGTCTCTGTCTCTGTCTCTGTCTCTGTCTCTGTCTCTGTCTCTGTCTCTGTCTCCGTCGCTGTCTCTGTCTCTGTCTCTGTCTCCGTCGCTGTCTCTGCCGCTGTCTCTGCCGCTGTCTCTGTCTCAGTCGCAGTCCCTGGCTCTGTCTCTGTCTCTGTCTCTGTCTCTGTCTCTGTCTCTGTCTCTGTCTCTGTCTCTGTCTCTGTCTCTGTCTCTGTCTCTGTCTCTGTCTCTGTATCTGTCTCTGACACTGTCTCTGTCTCTGTCTCTGTCTCTGTCTCTGTCTCTGTCTCTGTCTCTGTCTCTGTCTCTGTCTCTGTCTCTGTCTCCGTCGCTGTCTCTGTCTCTGTCTCTGTCTCCGTCGCTGTCTCTGCCGCTGTCTCTGCCTCTGTCACCGTCTCTGTCTCTGTCTCTGTCTCTGTCTCTGTCTCTGTCTCTGTTTCTGTCTCCGTCTCTGTCTCTGCCTCTGTCTCTGTCTCTGTCTCTGTCTCTGTCTCTGCCTCTGTCTCTGTCTCTGTCTCTGTCTCTGTCTCTGTCTCTGTCTCTGTCTCTGTCTCTGTCTCTGTCTCTGTCTCTGTCTCCGTCGCTGTCTCTGTCTCTGTCTCTGTCTCCGTCGCTGTCTCTGCCGCTGTCTCTGCCTCTGTCACCGTCTCTGTCTCTGTCTCTGTCTCTGTCTCTGTCTCTGTCTCTGTTTCTGTCTCCGTCTCTGTCTCTGCCTCTGTCTCTGTCTCTGTCTCTGTCTCTGTCTCTGCCTCTGTCTCTGTCTCTGTCTCTGTCTCTGTCTCTGTCTCTGTCTCTGTCTCTGTCTCTGTCTCTGTCTCTGTCTCTGTCTCCGTCGCTGTCTCTGTCTCTGTCTCTGTCTCCGTCGCTGTCTCTGCCGCTGTCTCTGCCGCTGTCTCTGTCTCAGTCGCAGTCCCTGGCTCTGTCTCTGTCTCTGTCTCTGTCTCTGTCTCTGTCTCTGTCTCTGTCTCTGTCTCTGTCTCTGTCTCTGTCTCTGTCTCTGTCTCTGTCTCTGTCTCTGTATCTGTCTCTGACACTGTCTCTGTCTCTGTCTCTGTCTCTGTCTCTGTCTCTGTCTCTGTCTCTGTCTCTGTCTCTGTCTCTGTCTCTGTCTCTGTCTCTGTCTCCGTCGCTGTCTCTGTCTCTGTCTCTGTCTCCGTCGCTGTCTCCGCCGCTGTCTCTGCCGCTGTCTCTGTCTCAGTCGCAGTCCCTGGCTCTGTCTCTGCCTCTGTCTCCGTCTCTGTCTCTGTCTCGGTCTTTGTCTCCGTCTCTGTCTCTGTCGCTGCCTCTGTCTCTGTCTGTATCTCTGTCTCTGTCTCCGTCTCTGTCTCTGCCGCTGTCTCTGTGTCTGTCTCAGTCTCTGTCTCTGTCTCTGTCTCCGTCTCTGTCTCTGTCTCTGTCTCTGCCTCTGTCTCTGTCTCTGTCTCTGTCCCAGTGCCTCTCCCTGTGCCTGTCGCTGTCTCTGTCTCTGTCTCTGTCCATTCCTGTGTCTCTGTCTCTGTCTCTGTCTCTGTCTCAGTCTCTGTCTCTGTCTCTGTCTCTGTCACTGTCTCTCCCTCTGTCTCCGTCTCTGTCTCTGTCCCTGGCTCTGTCTCTGCCTCTGTCTCCGTCTCTGGCTCTGTCTCTGTCTCTATCTCCGTCTCTGTCTCTGTCTCTGTCGCTCTCTCTCCCTCTGTCCCTGTCTCAGTCTCTGTCCCTGGCTCTGTCTCTGCCTCTGTCTCCGTTTCTGTCTCTGTCTCGGTCTTTGTCTCCCTCTCTGCCTCTGCCTCCGTCTCTGTCTCTGTCTCGGTCTTTGTCTCCGTCTCTGTCTCTGTCTCTGTCTCTGTCTCTGTCTCTGTCTCTGTCTCTGTCTCTGTCTCTGTCTCTATCTCCGTCTCTGTCTCTGTCTCTGTCTCTGTCTCTGTCTCTGTCTCTGTCTCTGTCTCTGTCTCTGTCTCTGTCTCCGTCGCTGTCTCTGTCTCTGTCTCTGTCTCCGTCGCTGTCTCTGCCGCTGTCTCTGCCGCTGTCTCTGTCTCAGTCGCAGTCCCTGGCACTGTCTCTGCCTCTGTCTCTGTCTCTGTCTCTGTCTCCGTCTCTGTCTCTGTCTCTGTCTCTGTCTCTGTCTCTGTCTCTGTCTCTGTCTCTGTCTCTGTCTCTGTCTCTGTCTCTGTCTCTGTCTCTGTCTCTGTCTCTGTCTCTGTCTCTGTCTCTGTCTCTGTCTCTGTCTCTGTCTCTGTCACTGTCTCTCCCTCTGTCTCCGTCTCTGTCTCTGTCCCTGGCTCTGTCTCTGCCTCTGTCTCCGTCTCTGGCTCTGTCTCTGTCTCTATCTCCGTCTCTGTCTCTGTCTCTGTCGCTCTCTCTCCCTCTGTCCCTGTCTCAGTCTCTGTCCCTGGCTCTGTCTCTGCCTCTGTCTCCGTTTCTGTCTCTGTCTCGGTCTTTGTCTCCCTCTCTGCCTCTGCCTCCGTCTCTGTCTCTGTCTCGGTCTTTGTCTCCGTCTCTGTCTCTGTCTCTGTCTCTGTCTCTGTCTCTGTCTCTGTCTCTGTCTCTGTCTCTGTCTCTGTCTCTGTCTCTGTCTCTGTCTCTATCTCCGTCTCTGTCTCTGTCTCTGTCTCTGTCTCTGTCTCTGTCTCTGTCTCTGTCTCTGTCTCTGTCTCCGTCGCTGTCTCTGTCTCTGTCTCTGTCTCCGTCGCTGTCTCTGCCGCTGTCTCTGCCGCTGTCTCTGTCTCAGTCGCAGTCCCTGGCACTGTCTCTGCCTCTGTCTCTGTCTCTGTCTCTGTCTCCGTCTCTGTCTCTGTCTCTGTCTCTGTCTCTGTCTCTGTCTCTGTCTCTGTCTCTGTCTCTGTCTCTGTCTCTGTCTCTGTCTCTGTCTCTGTCTCTGTCTCTGTCTCTGTCTCTGTCTCTGTCTCTGTCTCTGTCTCTGTCTCTGTCTCTGTCACTGTCTCTCCCTCTGTCTCCGTCTCTGTCTCTGTCCCTGGCTCTGTCTCTGCCTCTGTCTCCGTCTCTGGCTCTGTCTCTGTCTCTATCTCCGTCTCTGTCTCTGTCTCTGTCGCTCTCTCTCCCTCTGTCCCTGTCTCAGTCTCTGTCCCTGGCTCTGTCTCTGCCTCTGTCTCCGTTTCTGTCTCTGTCTCGGTCTTTGTCTCCCTCTCTGCCTCTGCCTCCGTCTCTGTCTCTGTCTCGGTCTTTGTCTCCGTCTCTGTCTCTGTCTCTGTCTCTGTCTCTGTCTCTGTCTCTGTCTCTGTCTCTGTCTCTGTCTCTGTCTCTGTCTCTGTCTCTATCTCCGTCTCTGTCTCTGTCTCTGTCTCTGTCTCTGTCTCTGTCTCTGTCTCTGTCTCTGTCTCTGTCTCCGTCGCTGTCTCTGTCTCTGTCTCTGTCTCCGTCGCTGTCTCTGCCGCTGTCTCTGCCGCTGTCTCTGTCTCAGTCGCAGTCCCTGGCACTGTCTCTGCCTCTGTCTCTGTCTCTGTCTCTGTCTCTGTCTCTGTCTCTGTCTCTGTCTCTGTCTCTGTCTCTGTCTCTGTCTCTGTCTCTGTCTCTGTCTCTGTCTCTGTCTCTGTCTCTGTCTCTGTCTCTGTCTCTGTCTCTGTCTCTGTCTCTGTCTCTGTCTCTGTCTCTGTCTCTGTCTCTGTCTCTGTCTCTGTCTCTGTCTCTGTCTCTGTCGCTGTCTCTGTCTCTGTCTCTGTCTCTGTCTGTGTCTCTGCCTCTGTCATTGTCTCTCCCTCTGTCTCTGCCTCTGTCTCTGTCCCTGGCTAAGTCTCTGCCTCTGTCTCCGTCTCTGACTCTGTCTCTGTCTCTATCTCCGTCTCTATCTCTGTCTCTGTCTCTGTCTCTGTCTCTGTCTCTGTCTCTGTCTCTGTCTCTGTCTCTGTCTCTGTCTCTGTCTCTGTCTCTGTCTCTGTCTCTGCCTCTGTCACCGTCACTGTCTCTGTCTCGGTCTTTGTGTCTGTCTCTGTCTCTGTCTCAGTCGCTGTCTCTCCCTCTGTCTCTGTCTCCGTCTCTGTCCCTGGCTCTGTCTCCGCCTCTGTCTCCGTCTCTGTCTCTGTCTCGGTCATTGTCTCTGTCTCTGTCTCTGTCCCTGGCTTTATCTCTGCCTCTGTCTCTGTCTCTGTCCCTGCCTCTGTCTCTGTCTCTGTCTCTGTCGCTGTATCTCCCTCAGTCTCTGTCACCGTCTCTGTCCCTGGCTCTGTCTCTGCCTCTGTCACCGTCTCTGTCTCTGTCTCTGTCTCTGTCTCTGTCTCTGTCTCTGTTTCTGTCTCCGTCTCTGTCTCTGCCTCTGTCTCTGTCTCTGTCTCTGTCTCTGTCTCTGCCTCTGTCTCTGTCTCTGTCTCTGTCTCTGTCTCTGTCTCTGTCTCTGTCTCTGTCTCTGTCTCTGTCTCTGTCTCTGTCTCCGTCGCTGTCTCTGTCTCTGTCTCTGTCTCCGTCGCTGTCTCTGCCGCTGTCTCTGCCTCTGTCACCGTCTCTGTCTCTGTCTCTGTCTCTGTCTCTGTCTCTGTCTCTGTTTCTGTCTCCGTCTCTGTCTCTGCCTCTGCCTCTGTCTCTGTCTCTGTCTCTGTCTCTGCCTCTGTCTCTGTCTCTGTCTCTGTCTCTGTCTCTGTCTCTGTCTCTGTCTCTGTCTCTGTCTCTGTCTCTGTCTCTGTCTCTGTCTCCGTCGCTGTCTCTGTCTCTGTCTCTGTCTCCGTCGCTGTCTCTGCCGCTGTCTCTGCCGCTGTCTCTGTCTCAGTCGCAGTCCCTGGCTCTGTCTCTGTCTCTGTCTCTGTCTCTGTCTCTGTCTCTGTCTCTGTCTCTGTCTCTGTCTCTGTCTCTGTCTCTGTCTCTGTCTCTGTCTCTGTCTCTGTATCTGTCTCTGACACTGTCTCTGTCTCTGTCTCTGTCTCTGTCTCTGTCTCTGTCTCTGTCTCTGTCTCTGTCTCTGTCTCTGTCTCTGTCTCTGTCTCCGTCGCTGTCTCTGTCTCTGTCTCTGTCTCCGTCGCTGTCTCCGCCGCTGTCTCTGCCGCTGTCTCTGTCTCAGTCGCAGTCCCTGGCTCTGTCTCTGCCTCTGTCTCCGTCTCTGTCTCTGTCTCGGTCTTTGTCTCCGTCTCTGTCTCTGTCGCTGCCTCTGTCTCTGTCTGTATCTCTGTCTCTGTCTCCGTCTCTGTCTCTGCCGCTGTCTCTGTGTCTGTCTCAGTCTCTGTCTCTGTCTCTGTCTCCGTCTCTGTCTCTGTCTCTGTCTCTGCCTCTGTCTCTGTCTCTGTCTCTGTCCCAGTGCCTCTCCCTGTGCCTGTCGCTGTCTCTGTCTCTGTCTCTGTCCATTCCTGTGTCTCTGTCTCTGTCTCTGTCTCTGTCTCAGTCTCTGTCTCTGTCTCTGTCTCTGTCACTGTCTCTCCCTCTGTCTCCGTCTCTGTCTCTGTCCCTGGCTCTGTCTCTGCCTCTGTCTCCGTCTCTGGCTCTGTCTCTGTCTCTATCTCCGTCTCTGTCTCTGTCTCTGTCGCTCTCTCTCCCTCTGTCCCTGTCTCAGTCTCTGTCCCTGGCTCTGTCTCTGCCTCTGTCTCCGTTTCTGTCTCTGTCTCGGTCTTTGTCTCCCTCTCTGCCTCTGCCTCCGTCTCTGTCTCTGTCTCGGTCTTTGTCTCCGTCTCTGTCTCTGTCTCTGTCTCTGTCTCTGTCTCTGTCTCTGTCTCTGTCTCTGTCTCTGTCTCTGTCTCTGTCTCTGTCTCTATCTCCGTCTCTGTCTCTGTCTCTGTCTCTGTCTCTGTCTCTGTCTCTGTCTCTGTCTCTGTCTCTGTCTCCGTCGCTGTCTCTGTCTCTGTCTCTGTCTCCGTCGCTGTCTCTGCCGCTGTCTCTGCCGCTGTCTCTGTCTCAGTCGCAGTCCCTGGCACTGTCTCTGCCTCTGTCTCTGTCTCTGTCTCTGTCTCCGTCTCTGTCTCTGTCTCTGTCTCTGTCTCTGTCTCTGTCTCTGTCTCTGTCTCTGTCTCTGTCTCTGTCTCTGTCTCTGTCTCTGTCTCTGTCTCTGTCTCTGTCTCTGTCTCTGTCTCTGTCTCTGTCTCTGTCTCTGTCTCTGTCTCTGTCTGTGTCTCTGCCTCTGTCATTGTCTCTCCCTCTGTCTCTGCCTCTGTCTCTGTCCCTGGCTCAGTCTCTGCCTCTGTCTCCGTCTCTGACTCTGTCTCTGTCTCTATCTCCGTCTCTATCTCTGTCTCTGTCTCTGTCTCTGTCTCTGTCTCTGTCTCTGTCTCTGTCTCTGTCTCTGTCTCTGTCTCTGTCTCTGTCTCTGCCTCTGTCACCGTCACTGTCTCTGTCTCGGTCTTTGTGTCTGTCTCTGTCTCTGTCTCAGTCGCTGTCTCTCCCTCTGTCTCTGTCTCCGTCTCTGTCCCTGGCTCTGTCTCCGCCTCTGTCTCCGTCTCTGTCTCTGTCTCGGTCATTGTCTCTGTCTCTGTCTCTGTCCCTGGCTTTATCTCTGCCTCTGTCTCTGTCTCTGTCCCTGCCTCTGTCTCTGTCTCTGTCTCTGTCGCTGTATCTCCCTCAGTCTCTGTCACCGTCTCTGTCCCTGGCTCTGTCTCTGCCTCTGTCACCGTCTCTGTCTCTGTCTCTGTCTCTGTCTCTGTCTCTGTCTCTGTTTCTGTCTCCGTCTCTGTCTCTGCCTCTGTCTCTGTCTCTGTCTCTGTCTCTGTCTCTGCCTCTGTCTCTGTCTCTGTCTCTGTCTCTGTCTCTGTCTCTGTCTCTGTCTCTGTCTCTGTCTCTGTCTCTGTCTCTGTCTCCGTCGCTGTCTCTGTCTCTGTCTCTGTCTCCGTCGCTGTCTCTGCCGCTGTCTCTGCCGCTGTCTCTGTCTCAGTCGCAGTCCCTGGCTCTGTCTCTGTCTCTGTCTCTGTCTCTGTCTCTGCCTCCGTTTCTGTCTCTGTCTCTGTCTCTGTCTCTGTCTCTGTCTCTGTCTCTGTCTCTGTCTCTCTCTCTGTCTCTGTCACTGTCTCTGTCTCTGTCTCTGTCTCTGTCTCAGTCTCTGCCTCTGTCTCCGTCTCTGACTCTGTCTCTGTCTCTGTCTCTGTCTCTGTCTCTGTCTCTGTCTCTGTCTCCGTCTCTGTCACTGTCTCTCCCTCTGTCTCTGTCTCTGTCTCTGTCTCTGTCACTGTCTCTCCCTCTGTATCTGTCTCTGTCTATGTCTCTGTCTCTGTCACTGTCTCTGTCTCTGTCTCTGTCTCTGTCTCTGTATCTGTCTCTGTCTCTGTCTCTGTCTCTGTCTCTGTCTCTGTCTCTGTCTCAGTCTCAGTCTCTGCCTCTGTCTCTGTCTCTGTCTCTGTCTCTGTCTCTGTCCGTGTCTCTGTCTCTCCCTCTGTCTCTGTCTCTGTCTCTTCCTCGGTCTGTGTCTCTGTCTCTGCCTCTGTCTCCGTCTCTGTCTCTGTCTCTGTCCCAGTGCCTCTCCCTGTGCCTGTCGCTGTCTCTGTCTCTGTCCCAGTGCCTCTCCCTGTGCCTGTCGCTGTCTCTGTCTCTGTCTCTGTCTCTGTCCCAGTGCCTCTCCCTGTGCCTGTCGCTGTCTCTGTCTCTGTCTCTGTCCATTCCACTGTCTCTGTCTCTGTCTCTGTCTCCGTCTCCGTCTCTGTCTCTGTCTCTGTCTCTGTCTCTGTCTCTGTCTCTGTCTCTGTCTCTGTCTCTGTCTCTGTCTCTGTCTCTGTCTCTGCCTCTGTCACCGTCACTGTCTCTGTCTCAGTCTCTGCCTCTGTCTCCGTCTCTGGCTCTGTCTCTGTCTCTATCTCCGTCTCTGTCTCTGTCTCTGTCGCTCTCTCTCCCTCTGTCCCTGTCTCAGTCTCTGTCCCTGGCTCTGTCTCTGCCTCTGTCTGCGTTTCTGTCTCTGTCTCGGTCTTTGTCTCCCTCTCTGCCTCTGCCTCCGTCTCTGTCTCTGTCTCGGTCTTTGTCTCCGTCTCTGTCTCTGTCTCTGTCTCTGTCTCTGTCTCTGTCTCAGTCTCTGTCTCTGTCTCTGTCTCCGTCGCTGTCTCTGTCTCTGTCTCTGTCTCCGTCGCTGTCTCTGCCGCTGTCTCTGCCGCTGTCTCTGTCTCAGTCGCAGTCCCTGGCACTGTCTCTGCCTCTGTCTCTGTCTCTGTCTCTGTCTCTGTCTCTGTCTCCGTCGCTGTCTCTGTCTCTGTCTCTGTCTCCGTCGCTGTCTCTGCCGCTGTCTCTGCCGCTGTCTCTGTCTCAGTCGCAGTCCCTGGCTCTGTCTCTGTCTCTGTCTCTGTCTCTGTCTCTGCCTCCGTTTCTGTCTCTGTCTCTGTCTCTGTCTCTGTCTCTGTCTCTGTCTCTGTCTCTGTCTCTCTCTCTGTCTCTGTCACTGTCTCGGTCTCTGTCTCTGTCTCTGTCTCAGTCTCTGCCTCTGTCTCCGTCTCTGACTCTGTCTCTGTCTCTGTCTCTGTCTCTGTCTCTGTCTCTGTCTCTGTCTCCGTCTCTGTCACTGTCTCTCCCTCTGTCTCTGTCTCTGTCTCTGTCTCTGTCACTGTCTCTCCCTCTGTATCTGTCTCTGTCTATGTCTCTGTCTCTGTCACTGTCTCTGTCTCTGTCTCTGTCTCTGTCTCTGTATCTGTCTCTGTCTCTGTCTCTGTCTCTGTCTCTGTCTCTGTCTCTGTCTCAGTCTCAGTCTCTGCCTCTGTCTCTGTCTCTGTCTCTGTCTCTGTCTCTGTCCGTGTCTCTGTCTCTCCCTCTGTCTCTGTCTCTGTCTCTTCCTCGGTCTGTGTCTCTGTCTCTGCCTCTGTCTCCGTCTCTGTCTCTGTCTCTGTCCCAGTGCCTCTCCCTGTGCCTGTCGCTGTCTCTGTCTCTGTCCCAGTGCCTCTCCCTGTGCCTGTCGCTGTCTCTGTCTCTGTCTCTGTCTCTGTCCCAGTGCCTCTCCCTGTGCCTGTCGCTGTCTCTGTCTCTGTCTCTGTCCATTCCACTGTCTCTGTCTCTGTCTCTGTCTCCGTCTCCGTCTCTGTCTCTGTCTCTGTCTCTGTCTCTGTCTCTGTCTCTGTCTCTGTCTCTGTCTCTGTCTCTGTCTCTGTCTCTGTCTCTGCCTCTGTCACCGTCACTGTCTCTGTCTCAGTCTCTGCCTCTGTCTCCGTCTCTGGCTCTGTCTCTGTCTCTATCTCCGTCTCTGTCTCTGTCTCTGTCGCTCTCTCTCCCTCTGTCCCTGTCTCAGTCTCTGTCCCTGGCTCTGTCTCTGCCTCTGTCTGCGTTTCTGTCTCTGTCTCGGTCTTTGTCTCCCTCTCTGCCTCTGCCTCCGTCTCTGTCTCTGTCTCGGTCTTTGTCTCCGTCTCTGTCTCTGTCTCTGTCTCTGTCTCTGTCTCTGTCTCTGTCTCTGTCTCTGTCTCTGTCTCTGTCTCTGTCTCTATCTCCGTCTCTGTCTCTGTCTCTGTCTCTGTCTCTGTCTCTGTCTCAGTCTCTGTCTCTGTCTCTGTCTCCGTCGCTGTCTCTGTCTCTGTCTCTGTCTCCGTCGCTGTCTCTGCCGCTGTCTCTGCCGCTGTCTCTGTCTCAGTCGCAGTCCCTGGCACTGTCTCTGCCTCTGTCTCTGTCTCTGTCTCTGTCTCTGTCTCTGTCTCTGTCTCTGTCTCTGTCTCTGTCTCTGTCTCTGTCTCTGTCTCTGTCCCTGCCTCTGTCTCTGTCTCTGTCTCTGTCGCTGTATCTCCCTCAGTCTCTGTCACCGTCTCTGTCCCTGGCTCTGTCTCTGCCTCTGTCACCGTCTCTGTCTCTGTCTCTGTCTCTGTCTCTGTCTCTGTCTCTGTCTCTGTCTCTGCCTCTGTCACCGTCACTGTCTCTGTCTCGGTCTTTGTGTCTGTCTCTGTCTCTGTCTCAGTCGCTGTCTCTCCCTCTGTCTCTGTCTCCGTCTCTGTCCCTGGCTCTGTCTCCGCCTCTGTCTCCGTCTCTGTCTCTGTCTCGGTCATTGTCTCTGTCTCTGTCTCTGTCCCTGGCTTTATCGCTGCCTCTGTCTCTGTCTCTGTCCCTGCCTCTGTCTCTGTCTCTGTCTCTGTCGCTGTATCTCCCTCAGTCTCTGTCACCGTCTCTGTCCCTGGCTCTGTCTCTGTCTCTGTCTCTGTATCTGTCTCTGACACTGTCTCTGTCTCTGTCCCTGTCTCTGTCTCTGTCTCTGTCTCTGTCTCTGTCTCTGTCTCTGTCTCTGTCTCTGTCTCTGTCTCTGTCTCCGTCGCTGTCTCTGTCTCTGTCTCTGTCTCCGTCGCTGTCTCCGCCGCTGTCTCTGCCGCTGTCTCTGTCTCAGTCGCAGTCCCTGGCTCTGTCTCTGCCTCTGTCTCCGTCTCTGTCTCTGTCTCGGTCTTTGTCTCCGTCTCTGTCTCTGTCGCTGTCTCTGTCTCTGTCTGTATCTCTGTCTCTGTCTCCGTCTCTGTCTCTGCCGCTGTCTCTGTGTCTGTCTCAGTCTCTGTCTCTGTCTCTGTCTCCGTCTCTGTCTCTGTCTCTGTCTCTGCCTCTGTCTCTGTCTCTGTCTCTGTCCCAGTGCCTCTCCCTGTGCCTGTCGCTGTCTCTGTCTCTGTCTCTGTCCATTCCTGTGTCTCTGTCTCTGTCTCTGTCTCTGTCTCAGTCTCTGTCTCTGTCTCTGTCTCTGTCACTGTCTCTCCCTCTGTCTCCGTCTCTGTCTCTGTCCCTGGCTCTGTCTCTGCCTCTGTCTCCGTCTCTGTCTCTGTCTCTGTCTCTGTCTCTGTCTCTGTCTCTGTCTCTGTCTCTGTCTCTGTCTCTGTCTCTGTCTCTGTCTCTGTCTCTGTCTCTGTCTCTGTCTCTGTCTCTGTCTCTGGCTCTGTCTCTGTCTCTGTCTCTGTCTCTGTCTCTGTCTCTGTCTCTGTCTCTGTCTCTGTCTCTGTCTCTGTCTCTGTCTCTGTCTCTGTCTCTGTCTCTGTCTCTGTCTCTGTCTCTGTCTCTGTCTCCGTCGCTGTCTCTGTCTCTGTCTCTGTCTCTGTCTCTGTCTCTGTCTCTGTCTCTGTCTCTGTCTCTGTCTCTGTCTCTGCCTCTGTCTCTGTCTCTGTCTCTGTCTCTGTCTCTGTCTCTGTCTCTGTCTCTGTCTCTGTCTCTGTCTCTGTCTCTGTCTCTGTCTCTGTCTCTGTCTCTGTCTCCGTCGCTGTCTCTGTCTCTGTCTCTGTCTCTGTCTCTGTCTCTGTCTCTGTATCTGTCACTGTCTCTCCCTCTGTCTCCGTCTCTGTCTCTGTCCCTGGCTCTGTCTCTGCCTCTGTCTCCGTCTCTGTCTCTGTCTCTGTCTCTGTGCCTGTCGCTGTCTCTGTCTCTGTCTCTGTCTCTGTCTCCGTCTCTGTCACTGTCTCTCCCTCTGTCTCTGTCTCTGTCTCTGTCTCTGTCACTGTCTCTCCCTCTGTATCTGTCTCTGTCTATGTCTCTGTCTCTGTCACTGTCTCTGTCTCTGTCTCTGTCTCTGTCTCTGTATCTGTCTCTGTCTCTGTCTCTGTCTCTGTCTCTGTCTCTGTCTCTGTCTCAGTCTCAGTCTCTGCCTCTGTCTCTGTCTCTGTCTCTGTCTCTGTCTCTGTCCGTGTCTCTGTCTCTCCCTCTGTCTCTGTCTCTGTCTCTTCCTCGGTCTGTGTCTCTGTCTCTGCCTCTGTCTCCGTCTCTGTCTCTGTCTCTGTCCCAGTGCCTCTCCCTGTGCCTGTCGCTGTCTCTGTCTCTGTCCCAGTGCCTCTCCCTGTGCCTGTCACTGTCTCTGTCTCTGTCTCTGTCTCTGTCCCAGTGCCTCTCCCTGTGCCTGTCGCTGTCTCTGTCTCTGTCTCTGTCCATTCCTCTGTCTCTGTCTCTGTCTCTGTCTCCGTCTCCGTCTCTGTCACTGTCTCTCCCTCTGTCTCTGTCTCTGTCTCTGTCACTGTCTCTCCCTCTGTATCTGTCTCTGTCTATGTCTCTGTCTCTGTCACTGTCTCTGTCTCTGTCTCTGTCTCTGTCTCTGTATCTGTCTCTGTCTCTGTCTCTGTCTCTGTCTCTGTCTCTGTCTCTGTCTCTGTCTCTGTCCCTGCCTCTGTCTCTGTCTCTGTCTCTGTCGCTGTATCTCCCTCAGTCTCTGTCACCGTCTCTGTCCCTGGCTCTGTCTCTGCCTCTGTCACCGTCTCTGTCTCTGTCGCGGTTTTTGTCTCTGTCTCTGTCTCTGTCTCTGTCTCTGTCCCTGTCTCTGTCTGAGACTCTGCCTCTGTCTCTGTCTCTATCTCTGTCTCTGCCTCTGCCTCTGTCTCTGTTTCTGTCTCTGTCGCTGTCTCTCCCTCTGTCTCTGTCTCTGTCTCTGTCTCTGTCTCTGTCTCTGTCTCTGTCTCTGTCTCTGCCTCCGTTTCTGTCTCTGTCTCTGTCTCTGTCTCTGTCTCTGTCTCTGTCTCTGTCTCTCTCTCTGACTCTGTCACTGTCTCGGTCTTTGTCTCTGTCTCTGTCTCTGTCTCTGTCCCTGTCTCTGTCTCTGTCTCTGTCTCTGTCTCTGTCTCTGTCTCTGTCTCTGTCTCTGTCTCTGTCTCTGTCTCTGTCTCTGTCTCTGTCTCTGTCTCTGTCTCTGTCTCTGTCTCTGTCTCTGTCTCTGTCTCTGTCTCTGTCTCTGTCTCTGTCTCCGTCGCTGTCTCTGTCTCTGTCTCTGTCTCCGTCGCTGTCTCCGCCGCTGTCTCTGCCGCTGTCTCTGTCTCAGTCGCAGTCCCTGGCTCTGTCTCTGCCTCTGTCTCCGTCTCTGTCTCTGTCTCGGTCTTTGTCTCCGTCTCTGTCTCTGTCGCTGTCTCTGTCTCTGTCTGTATCTCTGTCTCTGTCTCCGTCTCTGTCTCTGCCGCTGTCTCTGTGTCTGTCTCAGTCTCTGTCTCTGTCTCTGTCTCCGTCTCTGTCTCTGTCTCTGTCTCTGCCTCTGTCTCTGTCTCTGTCTCTGTCCCAGTGCCTCTCCCTGTGCCTGTCGCTGTCTCTGTCTCTGTCTCTGTCCATTCCTGTGTCTCTGTCTCTGTCTCTGTCTCTGTCTCAGTCTCTGTCTCTGTCTCTGTCTCTGTCACTGTCTCTCCCTCTGTCTCCGTCTCTGTCTCTGTCCCTGGCTCTGTCTCTGCCTCTGTCTCCGTCTCTGTCTCTGTCTCTGTCTCTGTCTCTGTCTCTGTCTCTGTCTCTGTCTCTGTCTCTGTCTCTGTCTCTGTCTCTGTCTCTGTCTCTGTCTCTGTCTCTGTCTCTGTCTCTGTCTCTGGCTCTGTCTCTGTCTCTGTCTCTGTCTCTGTCTCTGTCTCTGTCTCTGTCTCTGTCTCTGTCTCTGTCTCTGTCTCTGTCTCTGTCTCTGTCTCTGTCTCTGTCTCTGTCTCTGTCTCTGTCTCTGTCTCCGTCGCTGTCTCTGTCTCTGTCTCTGTCTCTGTCTCTGTCTCTGTCTCTGTCTCTGTCTCTGTCTCTGTCTCTGTCTCTGCCTCTGTCTCTGTCTCTGTCTCTGTCTCTGTCTCTGTCTCTGTCTCTGTCTCTGTCTCTGTCTCTGTCTCTGTCTCTGTCTCTGTCTCTGTCTCTGTCTCTGTCTCCGTCGCTGTCTCTGTCTCTGTCTCTGTCTCTGTCTCTGTCTCTGTCTCTGTATCTGTCACTGTCTCTCCCTCTGTCTCCGTCTCTGTCTCTGTCCCTGGCTCTGTCTCTGCCTCTGTCTCCGTCTCTGTCTCTGTCTCTGTCTCTGTGCCTGTCGCTGTCTCTGTCTCTGTCTCTGTCTCTGTCTCCGTCTCTGTCACTGTCTCTCCCTCTGTCTCTGTCTCTGTCTCTGTCTCTGTCACTGTCTCTCCCTCTGTATCTGTCTCTGTCTATGTCTCTGTCTCTGTCACTGTCTCTGTCTCTGTCTCTGTCTCTGTCTCTGTATCTGTCTCTGTCTCTGTCTCTGTCTCTGTCTCTGTCTCTGTCTCTGTCTCAGTCTCAGTCTCTGCCTCTGTCTCTGTCTCTGTCTCTGTCTCTGTCTCTGTCCGTGTCTCTGTCTCTCCCTCTGTCTCTGTCTCTGTCTCTTCCTCGGTCTGTGTCTCTGTCTCTGCCTCTGTCTCCGTCTCTGTCTCTGTCTCTGTCCCAGTGCCTCTCCCTGTGCCTGTCGCTGTCTCTGTCTCTGTCCCAGTGCCTCTCCCTGTGCCTGTCACTGTCTCTGTCTCTGTCTCTGTCTCTGTCCCAGTGCCTCTCCCTGTGCCTGTCGCTGTCTCTGTCTCTGTCTCTGTCTCTGTCTCTGTCTCTGTCTCTGTCTCTGTCTCTCTCTCTGACTCTGTCACTGTCTCGGTCTTTGTCTCTGTCTCTGTCTCTGTCTCTGTCCCTGTCTCTGTCTCTGTCTCTGTCTCTGTCTCTGTCTCTGTCTCTGTCTCTGTCTCTGTCTCTGTCTCTGTCTCTGTCTCTGTCTCTGTCTCTGTCTCTGTCTCTGTCTCTGTCTCTGTCTCTGTCTCTGTCTCTGTCTCTGTCTCTGTCTCTGTCTCTGTCTCTGTCTCTGTCTCTGTCTCTGTCACTGTCTCTCCCTCTGTCTCTGTCTCTGTCTCTGTCTCTGTCACTGTCTCTCCCTCTGTCTCTGTCTATGTCTCTGTCTCTGTCACTGTCTCTGTCTCTGTCTCTGTCGCTGTCTCTGTCTCTGTCTCTGTCTCTGTCTCCGTCGCTGTCTCTGTCTCTGTCTCTGTCTCCGTCGCTGTCTCTGCCGCTGTCTCTGCCGCTGTCTCTGTCTCAGTCGCAGTCCCTGAATCTGTCTCTGCCTCTGTCTCTGTCTCTGCCTCTGTCTCTGTCTCTGTCTCTGTCTCTGTCTCTGTCTTTGTCTCTGTCTCTGTCTCTGTCTCTGTCTCTGTCTCTGTCTCTGTCTCTGTCTCTGTCTCTGTCTCTGTCTCTGTCTCTGTCTCTGTCTCTGTCTCTGTCACTGTCTCTCCCTCTGTCTCTGCCTCTGTCTCTGTCCCTGGCTCAGTCTCTGCCTCTGTCTCCGTCTCTGACTCTGTCTCTGTCTCTATCTCCGTCTCTGTCTCTGTCTCTGTCTCTGTCTCTGTCTCTGTCTCTGTCTCTGTCTCTGTCTCTGTCTCTGTCTCTGTCTCTGTCTCTGTCTCTGTCTCTGTCTCTGTCTCTGTCTCTGTCTCTGTCTCTGTCTCTGTCTCTGTCTCTGTCTCTGTCTCTGTCTCTGTCTCCGTCGCTGTCTCTGTCTCTGTCTCTGTCTCCGTCGCTGTCTCTGCCGCTGTCTCTGTCTCAGTCGCAGTCCCTGGCTCTGTCTCTGCCTCTGTCTCTGTCTCTGCCTCTGTCTCTGTCTCTGTCTCTGTCTCTGTCTCTGTCTCTGTCTCTGTCTCTGTCTCTGTCTCTGTCTCTGTCTCTGTCTCTGTCTCTGTCTCTGTCTCTGTCTCTGTCTCTGTCTCTGTCTCTGTCTCTGTCTCTGTCTCTGTCATTGTCTCTCCCTCTGTCTCTGCCTCTGTCTCTGTCCCTCGCTCAGTCTCTGCCTCTGTCTGCGTCTCTGACTCTGTCTCTGTCTCTATCTCCGTCTCTGTCTCTGTCTCTGTCTCTGTCTCTGTCTCTGTCTCTGTCTCTGTCTCTGTCTCTGTCTCTGTCTCTGTCTCTGTCTCTGTCTCTGTCTCTGTCTCTCCGTCACTGTCTCTGTATCTGTCTCTGTCTCTGCCTCTGTCGCTGTCTGAGACTCTGCCTCTGTCTCTGTCTCTGTCTCTGTCTCTGCCTCTGTCACCGTCACTGTCTCTGTCTCGGTCTCTGTCTCTGTCTCTGTCTCTGTCTCTGTCTCTGTCTCTGTCTCTGTCTCTGTCTCTGTCTCTGCCTCTGTCACCGTCACTGTCTCTGTCTCAGTCTCTGCCTCTGTCTCCGTCTCTGACTCTGTCTCTGTCTCTATCTCCGTCTCTGTCTCTGTCTCTGTCTCTGTCTCTGTCTCTGTCCCTGCCTCTGTCTCTGTCTCTGTCTCTGTCGCTGTATCTCCCTCAGTCTCTGTCACCGTCTCTGTCCCTGGCTCTGTCTCTGCCTCTGTCACCGTCTCTGTCTCTGTCGCGGTTTTTGTCTCTGTCTCTGTCTCTGTCTCTGTCTCTGTCTCTGTCTCTGTCCCTGTCTCTGTCTGAGACTCTGCCTCTGTCTCTGTCTCTATCTCTGTCTCTGCCTCTGCCTCTGTCTCTGTTTCTGTCTCTGTCGCTGTCTCTCCCTCTGTCTCTGTCTCTGTCTCTGTCTCTGTCTCTGTCTCTGTCTCTGTCTCTGTCTCTGTCTCTGTCTCTGCCTCCGTTTCTGTCTCTGTCTCTGTCTCTGTCTCTGTCTCTGTCTCTGTCTCTGTCTCTCTCTCTGACTCTGTCACTGTCTCGGTCTTTGTCTCTGTCTCTGTCTCTGTCTCTGTCCCTGTCTCTGTCTCTGTCTCTGTCTCTGTCTCTGTCTCTCCCTCTGTCTCCGTCTCTGTCTCTGTCCCTGGCTCTGTCTCTGCCTCTGTCTCCGTCTCTGTCTCTGTCTCTGTCTCTGTGCCTGTCGCTGTCTCTGTCTCTGTCTCTGTCTCTGTCTCCGTCTCTGTCACTGTCTCTCCCTCTGTCTCTGTCTCTGTCTCTGTCTCTGTCACTGTCTCTCCCTCTGTATCTGTCTCTGTCTATGTCTCTGTCTCTGTCACTGTCTCTGTCTCTGTCTCTGTCTCTGTCTCTGTATCTGTCTCTGTCTCTGTCTCTGTCTCTGTCTCTGTCTCTGTCTCTGTCTCTGTCTCTGTCCCTGCCTCTGTCTCTGTCTCTGTCTCTGTCGCTGTATCTCCCTCAGTCTCTGTCACCGTCTCTGTCCCTGGCTCTGTCTCTGCCTCTGTCACCGTCTCTGTCTCTGTCGCGGTTTTTGTCTCTGTCTCTGTCTCTGTCTCTGTCTCCGTCCCTGTCTCTGTCTGAGACTCTGCCTCTGTCTCTGTCTCTATCTCTGTCTCTGCCTCTGCCTCTGTCTCTGTTTCTGTCTCTGTCTCCGTCTCTGACTCTGTCTCTGTCTCTGTCTCTGTCTCTGTCTCTGTCTCTGTCTCTGTCTCTGTCTCTGTCTCTGTCTCTGTCTCTGTCTCTGTCTCTGTCTCTGTCTCTGTCTCTGTCTCTGTCTCTGTCTCTGTCACTGTCTCTCCCTCTGTCTCTGCCTCTGTCTCTGTCCCTGGCTCAGTCTCTGCCTCTGTCTCCGTCTCTGACTCTGTCTCTGTCTCTATCTCCGTCTCTGTCTCTGTCTCTGTCTCTGTCTCTGTCTCTGTCTCTGTCTCTGTCTCTGTCTCTGTCTCTGTCTCTGTCTCTGTCTCTGTCTCTGTCTCTGTCTCTGTCTCTGTCTCTGTCTCTGTCTCTGTCTCTGTCTCTGTCTCTGTCTCTGTCTCTGTCTCTGTCTCTGTCTCTGTCTCTGTCTCTGTCTCTGTCTCCGTCGCTGTCTCTGTCTCTGTCTCTGTCTCCGTCGCTGTCTCTGCCGCTGTCTCTGTCTCAGTCGCAGTCCCTGGCTCTGTCTCTGCCTCTGTCTCTGTCTCTGCCTCTGTCTCTGTCTCTGTCTCTGTCTCTGTCTCTGTCTCTGTCTCTGTCTCTGTCTCTGTCTCTGTCTCTGTCTCTGTCTCTGTCTCTGTCTCTGTCTCTGTCTCTGTCATTGTCTCTCCCTCTGTCTCTGCCTCTGTCTCTGTCCCTCGCTCAGTCTCTGCCTCTGTCTGCGTCTCTGACTCTGTCTCTGTCTCTATCTCCGTCTCTGTCTCTGTCTCTGTCTCTGTCTCTGTCTCTGTCTCTGTCTCTGTCTCTGTCTCTGTCTCTGTCTCTGTCTCTGTCTCTGTCTCTGTCTCTGTCTCTCCGTCACTGTCTCTGTATCTGTCTCTGTCTCTGCCTCTGTCGCTGTCTGAGACTCTGCCTCTGTCTCTGTCTCTGTCTCTGTCTCTGCCTCTGTCACCGTCACTGTCTCTGTCTCGGTCTCTGTCTCTGTCTCTGTCTCTGTCTCTGTCTCTGTCTCTGTCTCTGTCTCTGTCTCTGTCTCTGCCTCTGTCACCGTCACTGTCTCTGTCTCAGTCTCTGCCTCTGTCTCCGTCTCTGACTCTGTCTCTGTCTCTATCTCCGTCTCTGTCTCTGTCTCTGTCTCTGTCTCTGTCTCTGTCCCTGCCTCTGTCTCTGTCTCTGTCTCTGTCGCTGTATCTCCCTCAGTCTCTGTCACCGTCTCTGTCCCTGGCTCTGTCTCTGCCTCTGTCACCGTCTCTGTCTCTGTCGCGGTTTTTGTCTCTGTCTCTGTCTCTGTCTCTGTCTCTGTCTCTGTCTCTGTCCCTGTCTCTGTCTGAGACTCTGCCTCTGTCTCTGTCTCTATCTCTGTCTCTGCCTCTGCCTCTGTCTCTGTTTCTGTCTCTGTCGCTGTCTCTCCCTCTGTCTCTGTCTCTGTCTCTGTCTCTGTCTCTGTCTCTGTCTCTGTCTCTGTCTCTGTCTCTGCCTCCGTTTCTGTCTCTGTCTCTGTCTCTGTCTCTGTCTCTGTCTCTGTCTCTGTCTCTCTCTCTGACTCTGTCACTGTCTCGGTCTTTGTCTCTGTCTCTGTCTCTGTCTCTGTCCCTGTCTCTGTCTCTGTCTCTGTCTCTGTCTCTGTCTCTGTCTCTGTCTCTGTCTCTGTCTCTGTCTCTGTCTCTGTCTCTGTCTCTGTCTCTGTCTCTGTCTCTCCCTCTGTCTCTGTCTCTGTCTCTGTCTCTGTCACTGTCTCTCCCTCTGTCTCTGTCTCTGTCTCTGTCTCTGTCACTGTCTCTCCCTCTGTCTCTGTCTATGTCTCTGTCTCTGTCACTGTCTCTGTCTCTGTCTCTGTCGCTGTCTCTGTCTCTGTCTCTGTCTCTGTCTCCGTCGCTGTCTCTGTCTCTGTCTCTGTCTCCGTCGCTGTCTCTGCCGCTGTCTCTGCCGCTGTCTCTGTCTCAGTCGCAGTCCCTGGCTCTGTCTCTGCCTCTGTCTCTGTCTCTGCCTCTGTCTCTGTCTCTGTCTCTGTCTCTGTCTCTGTCTTTGTCTCTGTCTCTGTCTCTGTCTCTGTCTCTGTCTCTGTCTCTGTCTCTGTCTCTGTCTCTGTCTCTGTCTCTGTCTCTGTCACTGTCTCTCCCTCTGTCTCTGCCTCTGTCTCTGTCCCTGGCTCAGTCTCTGCCTCTGTCTCCGTCTCTGACTCTGTCTCTGTCTCTATCTCCGTCACTGTCTCTGTCTCTGTCTCTGTCTCTGTCTCTGTCTCTGTCTCTGTCTCTGTCTCTGTCTCTGTCTCTGTCTCTGTCTCTGTCTCTGTCTCTGTCTCTGCCTCTGTCACCGTCACTGTCTCTGTCTCGTTCTTTGTGTCTGTCTCTGTCTCCGTCTCAGTCTCTGTCTCTGCCTCTGTCTCTGTCTCTGTTTCTGTCACTGCCTCTGTCGCTGTCTCTCCCTCTGTCACTGTCTCCGTATCTGTCCCTGGCTCTGTCTCTGCCTCTGTCTCCGTCTCTGTCTCTGTCTCGGTCTTTGTCTCCGTCTCTGTCTCCGTCTCTGTCACTGTCCCCGTATCTGTCTCTGCCTCTGTCGCCGTCTCTCTCACCGTCTCTGTCTCTGTCTCCGTCATTGTCCCTGGCTCTGTCTCTGCCTCTGTCTCCGTCTCCGACTCTGTCTCTGTCTCGGTCTTTGTCTCCGTCTCTGTCTCCGTCTCTGTCTCTGTCCCCGTATCTGTCTCTGTCTCTGTTTCTGTCTCTGCCTCTGTCGCTGTCTCTCCCTCCGTCTCTGTCTCTGTCTCTGTCTCTGTCTGTGTCTCTGACTCTGTGTCAGTCTCCGTCTCTGTCTCTGTCTCTGTCTCTGTGTCTATCTCTGCCTCTGACTCTGTCGCTGTCCCTGTCTACGTCTCTGTCTCTGTCTCCGTCTGCGTCTCTGTCTCTGTCTCCGTCTCTGTCCCAGTCTCTGTTTCTGTCTCCGTCTCTGTCCCTGTCTCTGTCTCTGTCTCTGTCTCTGTCTCTGTCTCTGTCTCTGTCTCTGTCTCTGTCTCTGTCTCTGTCTCTGTCTCTGTCTCTGTCTCTGTCTCTGTCTCTGTCTCTGTCTCTGCCTCTGTCTCTGTTTCTGTCTCTGTCGCTGCCTCTCCCTCTGTCCCTGTCTCCGTCTCTGTCCCTGGCTCTGTCTCTGCCCCTGTCTCCGTCTCTGTCTCTGTCTCCGTCGCTGTCTCCGCCGCTGTCTCTGTCTCTGTCTCTGTCTCTGTCTCTGTCTCTGTCTCCGTCTCTGTCTCTGTCTCTGTCTTTGTCTTTGTCTCCGTCTCTGTCTCCGTCTCTGTCTCTGTCCCCGTATCTGTCTCTGCCTCTGTCGCTGTCTCTCCCTCCGTCTCTGTCTCTGTCTCTGTCTCTGTCTCTGTCTCTGTCTCTGTCTCTGCCTCTGTCTCTGTCTCTGTTTCTGTCACTGCCTCTGTCGCTGTCTCTCCCTCTGTCACTGTCTCCGTATCTGTCCCTGGCTCTGTCTCTGCCTCTGTCTCCGTCTCTGTCTCTGTCTCGGTCTTTGTCTCCGTCTCTGTCTCTGTCTATGTCTCTGTCTCTGCCTCTGTCTCTGTCTCTGTCTCTCTCTCTGTCTCTGTCTCTGTCTCTGTCTCTGACGCTGTCTCTGTCTCTGTCGCTGTCTCTCCCTCTGTCTCTGTCTCCGTCTCAGTCTCTGTCTCTGTCTCTGTGTCTATCTCTGCCTCTGACTCTTTCGTGTCCCTGTCTACGTCTCTGTCTCTGTCTCCGTCTGCGTCTCTGTCTCTGTCTCCGTCTCTGTCCCAGCCTCTGTTTCTGTCTCCGTCTCTGTCCCTGTCTCTGTCTCTGCCTCTGTCACCGTCTCTGTCTCTGTCTCTGCCTCTGTCTCTGTCTGAGACTCTGCCTCTGTCTCTGTCTCTGTCTCTGTCTCTGTCTCTGTCTCTGTCTCTGTCTCTCTCTCTGACTCTGTCACTGTCTCGGTCTTTGTCTCTGTCTCTGTCTCTGTCTCTGTCCCTGTCTCTGTCTCTGTCTCTGTCTCTGTCTCTGTCTCTGTCTCTGTCTCTGTCTCTGTCTCTGTCTCTGTCTCTGTCTCTGTCTCTGTCTCTGTCTCTCCCTCTGTCTCTGTCTCTGTCTCTGTCTCTGTCACTGTCTCTCCCTCTGTCTCTGTCTCTGTCTCTGTCTCTGTCACTGTCTCTCCCTCTGTCTCTGTCTATGTCTCTGTCTCTGTCACTGTCTCTGTCTCTGTCTCTGTCGCTGTCTCTGTCTCTGTCTCTGTCTCTGTCTCCGTCGCTGTCTCTGTCTCTGTCTCTGTCTCCGTCGCTGTCTCTGCCGCTGTCTCTGCCGCTGTCTCTGTCTCAGTCGCAGTCCCTGGCTCTGTCTCTGCCTCTGTCTCTGTCTCTGCCTCTGTCTCTGTCTCTGTCTCTGTCTCTGTCTCTGTCTTTGTCTCTGTCTCTGTCTCTGTCTCTGTCTCTGTCTCTGTCTCTGTCTCTGTCTCTGTCTCTGTCTCTGTCTCTGTCTCTGTCACTGTCTCTCCCTCTGTCTCTGCCTCTGTCTCTGTCCCTGGCTCAGTCTCTGCCTCTGTCTCCGTCTCTGACTCTGTCTCTGTCTCTGTCTCTGTCTCTGTCTCTGTCTCTGTCTCTGTCTCTGTCTCTGTCTCTGTCTCTGTCTCTGTCTCTGTCTCTGTCTCTGTCTCTGTCTCTGTCTCTGTCACTGTCTCTCCCTCTGTCTCTGCCTCTGTCTCTGTCCCTGGCTCAGTCTCTGCCTCTGTCTCCGTCTCTGACTCTGTCTCTGTCTCTATCTCCGTCTCTGTCTCTGTCTCTGTCTCTGTCTCTGTCTCTGTCTCTGTCTCTGTCTCTGTCTCTGTCTCTGTCTCTGTCTCTGTCTCTGTCTCTGTCTCTGTCTCTGTCTCTGTCTCTGTCTCTGTCTCTGTCTCTGTCTCTGTCTCTGTCTCTGTCTCTGTCTCTGTCTCTGTCTCTGTCTCTGTCTCTGTCTCCGTCGCTGTCTCTGTCTCTGTCTCTGTCTCCGTCGCTGTCTCTGCCGCTGTCTCTGTCTCAGTCGCAGTCCCTGGCTCTGTCTCTGCCTCTGTCTCTGTCTCTGCCTCTGTCTCTGTCTCTGTCTCTGTCTCTGTCTCTGTCTCTGTCTCTGTCTCTGTCTCTGTCTCTGTCTCTGTCTCTGTCTCTGTCTCTGTCTCTGTCTCTGTCTCTGTCTCTGTCTCTGTCTCTGTCTCTGTCTCTGTCTCTGTCTCTGTCATTGTCTCTCCCTCTGTCTCTGCCTCTGTCTCTGTCCCTCGCTCAGTCTCTGCCTCTGTCTGCGTCTCTGACTCTGTCTCTGTCTCTATCTCCGTCTCTGTCTCTGTCTCTGTCTCTCCGTCACTGTCTCTGTATCTGTCTCTGTCTCTGCCTCTGTCGCTGTCTGAGACTCTGCCTCTGTCTCTGTCTCTGTCTCTGTCTCTGCCTCTGTCACCGTCACTGTCTCTGTCTCGGTCTCTGTCTCTGTCTCTGTCTCTGTCTCTGTCTCTGTCTCTGTCTCTGTCTCTGTCTCTGTCTCTGTCTCTGCCTCTGTCACCGTCACTGTCTCTGTCTCAGTCTCTGCCTCTGTCTCCGTCTCTGACTCTGTCTCTGTCTCTATCTCCGTCTCTGTCTCTGTCTCTGTCTCTGTCTCTGTCTCTGTCCCTGCCTCTGTCTCTGTCTCTGTCTCTGTCGCTGTATCTCCCTCAGTCTCTGTCACCGTCTCTGTCCCTGGCTCTGTCTCTGCCTCTGTCACCGTCTCTGTCTCTGTCGCGGTTTTTGTCTCTGTCTCTGTCTCTGTCTCTGTCTCTGTCTCTGTCTCTGTCCCTGTCTCTGTCTGAGACTCTGCCTCTGTCTCTGTCTCTATCTCTGTCTCTGCCTCTGCCTCTGTCTCTGTTTCTGTCTCTGTCGCTGTCTCTCCCTCTGTCTCTGTCTCTGTCTCTGTCTCTGTCTCTGTCTCTGTCTCTGTCTCTGTCTCTGTCTCTGCCTCCGTTTCTGTCTCTGTCTCTGTCTCTGTCTCTGTCTCTGTCTCTGTCTCTGTCTCTCTCTCTGACTCTGTCACTGTCTCGGTCTTTGTCTCTGTCTCTGTCTCTGTCTCTGTCCCTGTCTCTGTCTCTGTCTCTGTCTCTGTCTCTGTCTCTGTCTCTGTCTCTGTCTCTGTCTCTGTCTCTGTCTCTGTCTCTGTCTCTGTCTCTGTCTCTGTCTCTCCCTCTGTCTCTGTCTCTGTCTCTGTCTCTGTCACTGTCTCTCCCTCTGTCTCTGTCTCTGTCTCTGTCTCTGTCACTGTCTCTCCCTCTGTCTCTGTCTATGTCTCTGTCTCTGTCACTGTCTCTGTCTCTGTCTCTGTCGCTGTCTCTGTCTCTGTCTCTGTCTCTGTCTCCGTCGCTGTCTCTGTCTCTGTCTCTGTCTCCGTCGCTGTCTCTGCCGCTGTCTCTGCCGCTGTCTCTGTCTCAGTCGCAGTCCCTGGCTCTGTCTCTGCCTCTGTCTCTGTCTCTGCCTCTGTCTCTGTCTCTGTCTCTGTCTCTGTCTCTGTCTTTGTCTCTGTCTCTGTCTCTGTCTCTGTCTCTGTCTCTGTCTCTGTCTCTGTCTCTGTCTCTGTCTCTGTCTCTGTCTCTGTCTCTGTCACTGTCTCTCCCTCTGTCTCTGCCTCTGTCTCTGTCCCTGGCTCAGTCTCTGCCTCTGTCTCCGTCTCTGACTCTGTCTCTGTCTCTATCTCCGTCACTGTCTCTGTCTCTGTCTCTGTCTCTGTCTCTGTCTCTGTCTCTGTCTCTGTCTCTGTCTCTGTCTCTGTCTCTGTCTCTGTCTCTGTCTCTGTCTCTGCCTCTGTCACCGTCACTGTCTCTGTCTCGTTCTTTGTGTCTGTCTCTGTCTCCGTCTCAGTCTCTGTCTCTGCCTCTGTCTCTGTCTCTGTTTCTGTCACTGCCTCTGTCGCTGTCTCTCCCTCTGTCACTGTCTCCGTATCTGTCCCTGGCTCTGTCTCTGCCTCTGTCTCCGTCTCTGTCTCTGTCTCGGTCTTTGTCTCCGTCTCTGTCTCCGTCTCTGTCACTGTCCCCGTATCTGTCTCTGCCTCTGTCGCCGTCTCTCTCACCGTCTCTGTCTCTGTCTCCGTCTCTGTCCCTGGCTCTGTCTCTGCCTCTGTCTCCGTCTCCGACTCTGTCTCTGTCTCGGTCTTTGTCTCCGTCTCTGTCTCCGTCTCTGTCTCTGTCCCCGTATCTGTCTCTGTCTCTGTTTCTGTCTCTGCCTCTGTCGCTGTCTCTCCCTCCGTCTCTGTCTCTGTCTCTGTCTCTGTCTGTGTCTCTGACTCTGTGTCAGTCTCCGTCTCTGTCTCTGTCTCTGTCTCTGTGTCTATCTCTGCCTCTGACTCTGTCGCTGTCCCTGTCTACGTCTCTGTCTCTGTCTCCGTCTGCGTCTCTGTCTCTGTCTCCGTCTCTGTCCCAGTCTCTGTTTCTGTCTCCGTCTCTGTCCCTGTCTCTGTCTCTGTCTCTGTCTCTGTCTCTGTCTCTGTCTCTGTCTCTGTCTCTGTCTCTGTCTCTGTCTCCGTCTCTGTCTCTGTCTCTGTCTTTGTCTTTGTCTCCGTCTCTGTCTCCGTCTCTGTCTCTGTCCCCGTATCTGTCTCTGCCTCTGTCGCTGTCTCTCCCTCCGTCTCTGTCTCTGTCTCTGTCTCTGTCTCTGTCTCTGTCTCTGTCTCTGCCTCTGTCTCTGTCTCTGTTTCTGTCACTGCCTCTGTCGCTGTCTCTCCCTCTGTCACTGTCTCCGTATCTGTCCCTGGCTCTGTCTCTGCCTCTGTCTCCGTCTCTGTCTCTGTCTCGGTCTTTGTCTCCGTCTCTGTCTCTGTCTATGTCTCTGTCTCTGCCTCTGTCTCTGTCTCTGTCTCTCTCTCTGTCTCTGTCTCTGTCTCTGTCTCTGACGCTGTCTCTGTCTCTGTCGCTGTCTCTCCCTCTGTCTCTGTCTCCGTCTCAGTCTCTGTCTCTGTCTCTGTGTCTATCTCTGCCTCTGACTCTTTCGTGTCCCTGTCTACGTCTCTGTCTCTGTCTCCGTCTGCGTCTCTGTCTCTGTCTCCGTCTCTGTCCCAGCCTCTGTTTCTGTCTCCGTCTCTGTCCCTGTCTCTGTCTCTGCCTCTGTCACCGTCTCTGTCTCTGTCTCTGCCTCTGTCTCTGTCTGAGACTCTGCCTCTGTCTCTGTCTCTGTCTCTGTCTCTGTCTCTGTCTCTCTCTCTCTGTCTCTGTCTCTGTCTCTGTCTCTGTCTCTGTCTCTGTATCTGTCTCTGCCTCTGTCTCTGTCTCTGTCTCTGTCTCTGTCTCTGTCTCTGTCTCTGTCTCTGTCTCTGTCTCTGTCTCTGTCTCTGTCTCTGTCTCTGTCTCTGTCTCTGTCTCTGTCTCTGTCTCTGTCTCTGTCTCTGTCTTTGCCTGCGTCTCAGTCACTGTCTCTGTCTCTGTCTCTGTCTCTGTCTCTGTCTCTGTCTCTGTCTCTGTCTCTGTCTCTGTCTCTGTCTCTGTCTCTGTCTCTGTCTCTGTCTCTGTCTCTGTCTCTGTCTCTGTCTCTGTCTCTGCCTCTGTCTCTGTTTCTGTCTCTGTCGCTGCCTCTCCCTCTGTCTCTGTCTCCGTCTCTGTCCCTGGCTCTGTCTCTGCCCCTGTCTCCGTCTCTGTCTCTGTCTCCGTCGCTGTCTCCGCCGCTGTCTCTGTCTCTGTCTCTGTCTCTGTCTCTGTCTCTGTCTCTGTCTCCGTCTCTGTCTCTGTCTCTGTCTCTGTCTCTGTCTTTGTCTTTGTCTCCGTCTCTGTCTCCGTCTCTGTCTCTGTCCCCGTATCTGTCTCTGCCTCTGTCGCTGTCTCTCCCTCCGTCTCTGTCTCTGTCTCCGTCTCTGTCCCTGGCTCTGTCTCTGCCTCTGTCTCCGTCTCCGTCTCTGTCTCTGTCTCGGTCTTTGTCGCCGTCTCTGTCTCCGTCTCTGTCTCTGTCCCCGTATCTGTCTCTGTCTCTGTTTCTGTCTCTGCCTCTGTCGCTGTCTCTCCCTCCGTCTCTGTCTCTGTCTCTGTCTCTGTCTGTGTCTCTGACTCTGTCTCAGTCTCCGTCTCTGTCTCTGTCTCTGTCTCTGTCTCTGTCTCTGTCTCTGTCTCTGTCTCTGTCTCAGTCTCTGTCTCTGTCTCTGTCTCTGTCTCTGTCTCTGTCTCTGTCTCTGTCTCTGTCTCTGTATCGGTCTCTGTCTTCGTCTTTGCCTCCGTCTTTGTCTCCGTCTTTGTCTCCGCCTCTGTCTACGTCTCTGCCTCTGTCACACTCTCTGTCTCTGTCTCTGTCTACGGTCCTGTCTCTGTCTTTGCCTCCGTCTCAGTCTCTGTCTCTGTCTCTGTCTCTGTCTCTGTATCTGTCTCTCTCTCTGTCTCTGTCTCTGTCTCTGTCTCAGTCACTGTCTCTGTCTCCGTCGTTGTCTCTTACCCCTCCGTCACTGTCTCTGTCTCTGTCTCTGTCTCTGTCTCTGTCTCTGTCTCTGTCTCTGTCTCTGTCTCTGTCTCTGTCTCTGCCTCTGACTCTGTCTCTGTCTCCGTCGCTGTCTCTGTCGCAGTCACTGTCTCTGTCTCCGTCGTTGTCTCTTACCCCTCCGTCTCTGTCTCTGTCTTTGTCTCTGTCTCTGTCTCCGTCTCTGTCTCTGTCTCTGTCTCTGTCTCTGTCTCTGTCACTGTCTCTCCCTCTGTCTCCGTCTCTGCCTCTGTCCCTGGCTCTGTCTCTGCCTCTGTCTCCGTCTCTGTCTCTGTCTCTGTCTCTGTCTCTGTCTCTGTCTCTGTCTCTGTCTCTGTCTCTGTCTCTGTCTCTGTCTCTGTCTCTGTCTCTGTCTCTGTCTCTGTCTCTGTCTCTGTCTCTGCCTCTGTCTCTGTCTCTGTCTCTGTCTCTGTCTCTGTCTCTGTCTCTGCCTCTGCCTCTGTTTCTGTTTCTGTCTCTGTCGCTGTCTCTCCCTCTGTCTCTGTCTGCGTCTCTGTCCCTGGCTCTGTCTCTGCCCCTGTCTCCGTCTCTGTCTCTGTCTCCGTCGCTGTCTCCGCCGCTGTCTCTGTCTCTGTCTCTGTCTCTGTCTCTGTCTCCGTCTATGTCTCTGTCTCTGTCTTTGTCTTTGTCTCCGTCTCTGTCTCCGTCTCTGTCTCTGTCCCCGTATCTGTCTCTGCCTCTGTCGCTGTCTCTCCCTCCGTCTCTGTCTCTGCCTCCGTCTCTGTCCCTGGCTCTGTCTCTGCCTCTGTCTCCGTCTCCGTCTCTGTCTCTGTCTCGGTCTTTGTCGCCGTCTCTGTCTCCGTCTCTGTCTCTGTCCCCGTATTTGTCTCTGTCTCTGTTTCTGTCTCTGCCTCTGTCGCTGTCTCTCCCTCCGTCTCTGTCTCTGTCTCTGTCTCTGTCTGTGTCTCTGACTCTGTCTCAGTCTCCGTCTCTGTCTCTGTCTCTGTCTCTGTCTCTGTCTCTGTCTCTGTCTCTGTCTCAGTCTCTGTCTCTGTCTCTGTCTCTGTCGCTGCCTCTGTCTCTGTCTCGATCTCTGTCTGTGTCTCTTTCTCTGTCGCTGTCTCTCCCTCTGTCTCTGTCTCTGTCCCTGGCTCTGTCTCTGCCTCTGTCTCCGTCTCTGTCTCTGTTTCTGTCTCTATCTCCGTCTCCGTCTCTGTCTCTGTCTCTGTCTCTGTCTCTGTCTCTGTCTCTGTCTCTGTCTCTGTCTCTGTCTCCGTCTCTGTCTCTGTCTCTGCCTCTGCCTCTGCCTCTGTCTCTGTCTCTGTCTCTGTCGCTGTCTCTCCCTCTGTTTCTGTCTCCGTCTCTGTCCCTGGCTCTGTCTCTGCCTCTGTCTCCGTCTCTGTCTCTGTCTCTGTCTCGGTCTCTGTCTCTGTCTCTGTCTCTGTCTCTGTCTCTGTCTCTGTCTCTGTCTCTGTCTCTGTCTCTGTCTCTGTCTCTGTCTCTGTCTCTGTCTCTGTCTCTGTCTCTGTCTCTGTCACTGTCTCTCCCTCTGTCTCTGCCTCTGTCTCTGTCCCTGGCTCAGTCTCTGCCTCTGTCTCCGTCTCTGACTCTGTCTCTGTCTCTGTCTCTGTCTCAGCCTCTGTCTCCGTCTCTGTCTCTGTTTCTGTCTCTATCTCCGTCTCCGTCTCTGTCTCTGTCTCTGTCTCTGTCTCTGTCTCTGTCTCTGTCTCTGTCTCTGTCTCTGTCTCCGTCGCTGTCTCTGTCTCTGTCTCTGTCTCTGTCTCTGTCTCTGTCACTGTCTCTCCCTCTGTCTCCGTCTCTGTCTCTGTCCCTGGCTCTGTCTCTGCCTCTGTCTCCGTCTCTGTCTCTGTCTCTGTCTCTGTCTCTGTCTCTGTCTCTGTCTCTGTCTCTGTCTCTGTCTCTGCCTCTGTCTCTGTCTCTGTCTCTGTCTCTGTCTCTGTCTCTGTCTCTGTCTCTGTCTCTGTCTCTGTCTCTGTCTCTGTCTCTGTCTCTGCCTCTGACTCTGTCTCTGTCTCCGTCGCTGTCTCTGTCGCAGTCACTGTCTCTGTCTCCGTCGTTGTCTCTTACCCCTCCGTCTCTGTCTCTGTCTTTGTCTCTGTCTCTGTCTCCGTCTCTGTCTCTGTCTCCGTCTCTGTCTCTGTCTCTGTCTCTGTCTCTGTCTCTGTCTCTGTCTCTGTCTCTGTCTCTGTCTCTGTCTCTGTCTCTGTCTCTGTCTCTGTCTCTGTCTCTGTCTCTGTCTCTGTCTCTGTCTCTGTCTCTGTCTCTGTCTCTGTCTCTGTCTCTGTCTCTGTCTCTGTCTCTGTCTCTGTCTCTGTCTCTGTCTCTGTCTCTGTCTCTGTCTCTGTCTCTGTCTCTGCCTCTGCCTCTGTTTCTGTTTCTGTCTCTGTCGCTGTCTCTCCCTCTGTCTCTGTCTGCGTCTCTGTCCCTGGCTCTGTCTCTGCCCCTGTCTCCGTCTCTGTCTCTGTCTCCGTCTCTGTCTCCGCCGCTGTCTCTGTCTCTGTCTCAGTCTCTGTCTCTGTCTCCGTCTCTGTCTCTGTCTCTGTCTCTGTCTCTGCCTCTGTCTCTGTCTCTGTTTCTGTCACTGCCTCTGTCGCTGTCTCTCCCTCCGTCACTGTCTCCGTATCTGTCCCTGGCTCTGTCTCTGCCTCTGTCTCCGTCTCAGTCTCTGTCTCGGTCTTTGTCTCCGTCTCTGTCTCTGTCTATGTCTCTGTCTCTGCCTCTGTCTCTGTCTCTGTCTCTCTCTCTGTCTTTGTCTCTGTCTCTGTCTCTGACGCTGTCTCTGTCTCTGTCGCTGTCTCTCCCTCTGTCTCTGTCTCCGTCTCAGTCTCTGTCTCTGTCTCTGTGTCTATCTCTGCCTCTGACTCTTTCGTGTCCCTGTCTACGTCTCTGTCTCTGTCTCCGTCTGCGTCTCTGTCTCTGTCTCCCTCTCTGTCCCAGCCTCTGTTTCTGTCTCCGTCTCTGTCCCTGTCTCTGTCTCTGCCTCTGTCACCGTCTCTGTCTCTGTCTCTGTCTCTGTCTCTGTCTCTGTCACTGTCTCTCCCTCTGTCTCCGTCTCTGTCTCTGTCCCTGGCTCTGTCTCTGCCTCTGTCTCCGTCTCTGTCTCTGTCTCTGTCTCTGTCTCTGTCTCTGTCTCTGTCTCTGTCTCCGTCGCTGTCTCTGTCGCAGTCACTGTCTCTGTCTCCGTCGTTGTCTCTTACCCCTCCGTCTCTGTCTCTGTCTTTGTCTCTGTCTCTGTCTCCGTCTCTGTCTCTGTCTCTGTCTCTGTCTCTGTCTCTGTCTCTGTCTCTGTCTCTGTCTCTGTCTCTGTCTCTGTCTCTGTCTCTGTCCCTGTCTCTGTCTCTGTCTCTGTCTCTGTCTCTGTCTCTGTCTCTGTCTCTGTCTCTGTCTCTGTCTCTGTCTCTGTCTCTGTCTCTGTCTCTGTCTCTGCCTCCGCCTCTGTTTCTGTTTCTGTCTCTGTCGCTGTCTCTCCCTCTGTCTCTGTCTGCGTCTCTGTCCCTGGCTCTGTCTCTGCCCCTGTCTCCGTCTCTGTCTCTGTCTCCGTCTCTGTCTCCGCCGCTGTCTCTGTCTCTGTCTCAGTCTCTGTCTCTGTCTCCGTCTCTGTCTCTGTCTCTGTCTCTGTCTCTGTCTCTGCCTCTGTCTCTGTCTCTGTTTCTGTCACTGCCTCTGTCGCTGTCTCTCCCTCCGTCACTGTCTCCGTATCTGTCCCTGGCTCTGTCTCTGCCTCTGTCTCCGTCTCTGTCTCTGTCTCGGTCTTTGTCTCCGTCTCTGTCTCTGTCTATGTCTCTGTCTCTGCCTCTGTCTCTGTCTCTGTCTCTCTCTCTGTCTCTGTCTCTGTCTCTGTCTCTGACGCTGTCTCTGTCTCTGTTGCTGTCTCTCCCTCTGTCTCTGTCTCCGTCTCAGTCTCTGTCTCTGTCTCTGTGTCTATCTCTGCCTCTGACTCTTTCGTGTCCCTGTCTACGTCTCTGTCTCTGTCTCCGTCTGCGTCTCTGTCTCTGTCTCCGTCTCTGTCCCAGCCTCTGTTTCTGTCTCCGTCTCTGTCCCTGTCTCTGTCTCTGCCTCTGTCACCGTCTCTGTCTCTGTCTCTGTCTCTGTCTCAGCCTCTGTCTCCGTCTCTGTCTCTGTTTCTGTCTCTATCTCCGTCTCCGTCTCTGTCTCTGTCTCTGTCTCTGTCTCTGTCTCTGTCTCTGTCTCTGTCTCTGTCTCTGTCTCCGTCGCTGTCTCTGTCTCTGTCTCTGTCTCTGTCTCTGTCTCTGTCACTGTCTCTCCCTCTGTCTCCGTCTCTGTCTCTGTCCCTGGCTCTGTCTCTGCCTCTGTCTCCGTCTCTGTCTCTGTCTCTGTCTCTGTCTCTGTCTCTGTCTCTGTCTCTGTCTCTGTCTCTGTCTCTGCCTCTGTCTCTGTCTCTGTCTCTGTCTCTGTCTCTGTCTCTGTCTCTGTCTCTGTCTCTGTCTCTGTCTCTGCCTCTGACTCTGTCTCTGTCTCCGTCGCTGTCTCTGTCGCAGTCACTGTCTCTGTCTCCGTCGTTGTCTCTTACCCCTCCGTCTCTGTCTCTGTCTTTGTCTCTGTCTCTGTCTCCGTCTCTGTCTCTGTCTCCGTCTCTGTCTCTGTCTCTGTCTCTGTCTCTGTCTCTGTCTCTGTCTCTGTCTCTGTCTCTGTCTCTGTCTCTGTCTCTGTCTCTGTCTCTGTCTCTGTCTCTGTCTCTGTCTCTGTCTCTGTCTCTGTCTCTGTCTCTGTCTCTGTCTCTGTCTCTGTCTCTGTCTCTGTCTCTGTCTCTGTCTCTGTCTCTGTCTCTGTCTCTGTCTCTGTCTCTGTCTCTGCCTCTGCCTCTGTTTCTGTTTCTGTCTCTGTCGCTGTCTCTCCCTCTGTCTCTGTCTGCGTCTCTGTCCCTGGCTCTGTCTCTGCCCCTGTCTCCGTCTCTGTCTCTGTCTCCGTCTCTGTCTCCGCCGCTGTCTCTGTCTCTGTCTCAGTCTCTGTCTCTGTCTCCGTCTCTGTCTCTGTCTCTGTCTCTGTCTCTGCCTCTGTCTCTGTCTCTGTTTCTGTCACTGCCTCTGTCGCTGTCTCTCCCTCCGTCACTGTCTCCGTATCTGTCCCTGGCTCTGTCTCTGCCTCTGTCTCCGTCTCAGTCTCTGTCTCGGTCTTTGTCTCCGTCTCTGTCTCTGTCTATGTCTCTGTCTCTGCCTCTGTCTCTGTCTCTGTCTCTCTCTCTGTCTTTGTCTCTGTCTCTGTCTCTGACGCTGTCTCTGTCTCTGTCGCTGTCTCTCCCTCTGTCTCTGTCTCCGTCTCAGTCTCTGTCTCTGTCTCTGTGTCTATCTCTGCCTCTGACTCTTTCGTGTCCCTGTCTACGTCTCTGTCTCTGTCTCCGTCTGCGTCTCTGTCTCTGTCTCCCTCTCTGTCCCAGCCTCTGTTTCTGTCTCCGTCTCTGTCCCTGTCTCTGTCTCTGCCTCTGTCACCGTCTCTGTCTCTGTCTCTGTCTCTGTCTCTGTCTGAGACTCTGCCTCTGTCTCTGTCTCTGTCTCTGTCTCTGTCTCTGTCTCTCTCTCTCTGTCTCTGTCTCTGTCTCTGTCTCTGTCTCTGTATCTGTCTCTGCCTCTGTCTCTGTCTCTGTCTCTGTCTCTGTCTCTGTCTCTGTCTCTGTCTCTGTCTCTGTCTCTGTCTCTGTCTCTGTCTCTGTCTCTGTCTCTGTCTCTGTCTCTGTCTTTGCCTGCGTCTCAGTCACTGTCTCTGTCTCTGTCTCTGTCTCTGTCTCTGTCTCTGTCTCTGTCTCTGTCTCTGTCTCTGTCTCTGTCTCTGTCTCTGTCTCTGTCTCTGTCTCTGTCTCTGTCTCTGTCTCTGTCTCTGTCTCTGCCTCTGTCTCTGTTTCTGTCTCTGTCGCTGCCTCTCCCTCTGTCTCTGTCTCCGTCTCTGTCCCTGGCTCTGTCTCTGCCCCTGTCTCCGTCTCTGTCTCTGTCTCCGTCGCTGTCTCCGCCGCTGTCTCTGTCTCTGTCACTGTCTCTGTCTCTGTCTCCGTCTCTGTCTCTGTCTCTGTCTTTGTCTTTGTCTCCGTCTCTGTCTCCGTCTCTGTCTCTGTCCCCGTATCTGTCTCTGCCTCTGTCGCTGTCTCTCCCTCCGTCTCTGTCTCTGTCTCCGTCTCTGTCCCTGGCTCTGTCTCTGCCTCTGTCTCCGTCTCCGTCTCTGTCTCTGTCTCGGTCTTTGTCGCCGTCTCTGTCTCCGTCTCTGTCTCTGTCCCCGTATCTGTCTCTGTCTCTGTTTCTGTCTCTGCCTCTGTCGCTGTCTCTCCCTCCGTCTCTGTCTCTGTCTCTGTCTCTGTCTGTGTCTCTGACTCTGTCTCAGTCTCCGTCTCTGTCTCTGTCTCTGTCTCTGTCTCTGTCTCTGTCTCTGTCTCTGTCTCAGTCTCTGTCTCTGTCTCTGTCTCTGTCGCTGCCTCTGTCTCTGTCTCGATCTCTGTCTGTGTCTCTTTCTCTGTCGCTGTCTCTCCCTCTGTCTCTGTCTCTGTCCCTGGCTCTGTCTCTGCCTCTGTCTCCGTCTCTGTCTCTGTTTCTGTCTCTATCTCCGTCTCCGTCTCTGTCTCTGTCTCTGTCTCTGTCTCTGTCTCTGTCTCTGTCTCTGTCTCTGTCTCTGTCTCTGTCTCCGTCTCTGTCTCTGTCTCTGCCTCTGCCTCTGCCTCTGTCTCTGTCTCTGTCTCTGTCGCTGTCTCTCCCTCTGTTTCTGTCTCCGTCTCTGTCCCTGGCTCTGTCTCTGCCTCTGTCTCCGTCTCTGTCTCTGTCTCTGTCTCGGTCTCTGTCTCTGTCTCTGTCTCTGTCTCTGTCTCTGTCTCTGTCTCTGTCTCTGTCTCTGTCTCTGTCTCTGTCTCTGTCTCTGTCTCTGTCTCTGTCACTGTCTCTCCCTCTGTCTCTGCCTCTGTCTCTGTCCCTGGCTCAGTCTCTGCCTCTGTCTCCGTCTCTGACTCTGTCTCTGTCTCTGTCTCTGTCTCAGCCTCTGTCTCCGTCTCTGTCTCTGTTTCTGTCTCTATCTCCGTCTCCGTCTCTGTCTCTGTCTCTGTCTCTGTCTCTGTCTCTGTCTCTGTCTCTGTCTCTGTCTCCGTCGCTGTCTCTGTCTCTGTCTCTGTCTCTGTCTCTGTCTCTGTCACTGTCTCTCCCTCTGTCTCCGTCTCTGTCTCTGTCCCTGGCTCTGTCTCTGCCTCTGTCTCCGTCTCTGTCTCTGTCTCTGTCTCTGTCTCTGTCTCTGTCTCTGTCTCTGTCTCCGTCGCTGTCTCTGTCGCAGTCACTGTCTCTGTCTCCGTCGTTGTCTCTTACCCCTCCGTCTCTGTCTCTGTCTTTGTCTCTGTCTCTGTCTCCGTCTCTGTCTCTGTCTCTGTCTCTGTCTCTGTCTCTGTCTCTGTCTCTGTCTCTGTCTCTGTCTCTGTCTCTGTCTCTGTCTCTGTCCCTGTCTCTGTCTCTGTCTCTGTCTCTGTCTCTGTCTCTGTCTCTGTCTCTGTCTCTGTCTCTGTCTCTGTCTCTGTCTCTGTCTCTGTCTCTGTCTCTGCCTCCGCCTCTGTTTCTGTTTCTGTCTCTGTCGCTGTCTCTCCCTCTGTCTCTGTCTGCGTCTCTGTCCCTGGCTCTGTCTCTGCCCCTGTCTCCGTCTCTGTCTCTGTCTCCGTCTCTGTCTCCGCCGCTGTCTCTGTCTCTGTCTCAGTCTCTGTCTCTGTCTCCGTCTCTGTCTCTGTCTCTGTCTCTGTCTCTGTCTCTGCCTCTGTCTCTGTCTCTGTTTCTGTCACTGCCTCTGTCGCTGTCTCTCCCTCCGTCACTGTCTCCGTATCTGTCCCTGGCTCTGTCTCTGCCTCTGTCTCCGTCTCTGTCTCTGTCTCGGTCTTTGTCTCCGTCTCTGTCTCTGTCTATGTCTCTGTCTCTGCCTCTGTCTCTGTCTCTGTCTCTCTCTCTGTCTCTGTCTCTGTCTCTGTCTCTGACGCTGTCTCTGTCTCTGTTGCTGTCTCTCCCTCTGTCTCTGTCTCCGTCTCAGTCTCTGTCTCTGTCTCTGTGTCTATCTCTGCCTCTGACTCTTTCGTGTCCCTGTCTACGTCTCTGTCTCTGTCTCCGTCTGCGTCTCTGTCTCTGTCTCCGTCTCTGTCCCAGCCTCTGTTTCTGTCTCCGTCTCTGTCCCTGTCTCTGTCTCTGCCTCTGTCACCGTCTCTGTCTCTGTCTCTGTCTCTGTCTCTGTCTGAGACTCTGCCTCTGTCTCTGTCTCTGTCTCTGTCTCTGCCTCTGTATCTGTCTCTGTCTCTGTCTCTGTCTCTGTCTCTGTCTCTGTCTCTGTCTCTGTCTCTGTCTCTGTCCCTGTCTCTGTCTCTGTCTCTGTCTCTGTCTCTGTCTCTGTCTCTGTCTCTCTCTCTCTGTCTCTGTCTCTGTCTCTGTCTCTGTCTCTGTCTCTGCCGCTGTCTCTGCCGCTGTCTCTGTCTCAGTCGCAGTCCCTGGCTCTGTCTCTGCCTCTGTCTCTGTCTCTGTCTCTGTCTCTGTCTCTGTCTCTGTCTCTGTCTCTGTCTCTGTCTCTGTCTCTGTCTCTGTCTCTGTCTCTGTCTCTGTCTCTGTCTCTGTCTCTGTCTCTGTCTCTGTCTCTGTCTCTGTCTCTGTCTCTGTCTCTGCCTCTGTCATTGTCTCTCCCTCTGTCTCTGCCTCTGTCTCTGTCCCTGGCTCAGTCTCTGCCTCTGTCTCCGTCTCTGACTCTGTCTCTGTCTCTATCTCCGTCTCTGTCTCTGTCTCTGTCTCTGTCTCTGTCTCTGTCTCTGTCTCTGTCTCTGTCTCTGTCTCTGTCTCTGTCTCTGCCACTGTCACCGTCACTGTCTCTGTCTCGGTCTTTGTGTCTGTCTCTGTCTCTGTCTCAGTCGCTGTCTCTCCCTCTGTCTCTGTCTCCGTCTCTGTCCCTGGCTCTGTCTCCGCCTCTGTCTCCGTCTCTGTCTCTGTCTCGGTCATTGTCTCTGTCTCTGTCTCTGCCTCCGTTTCTGTCTCTGTCTCTGTCTCTGTCTCTGTCTCTGTCTCTGTCTCTGTCTCTGTCTCTGTCTCCGTCGCTGTCTCTGTCTCTGTCTCTGTCTCCGTCGCTGTCTCTGCCGCTGTCTCTGCCGCTGTCTCTGTCTCAGTCGCAGTCCCTGGCTCTGTCTCTGCCTCTGTCTCTGTCTCTGTCTCTGTCTCTGCCTCCGTTTCTGTCTCTGTCTCTGTCTCTGTCTCTGTCTCTGTCTCTGTCTCTGTCTCTCTCTCTGTCTCTGTCACTGCCTCGGTCTCTGTCTCTGTCTCTGTCTCTGTCTCTGTCTCTGTCTCAGTCTCAGTCTCTGCCTCTGTCTCTGTCTCTGTCTCTGTCTCTGTCTCTGTCCGTGTCTCTGTCTCTCCCTCTGTCTCTGTCTCTGTCTCTTCCTCGGTCTGTGTCTCTGTCTCTGCCTCTGTCTCCGTCTCTGTCTCTGTCTCTGTCCCAGTGCCTCTCCCTGTGCCTGTCGCTGTCTCTGTCTCTGTCTCTGTCTCTGTCCCAGTGCCTCTCCCTGTGCCTGTCGCTGTCTCTGTCTCCGTCTCAGTCTCTGCTTCTGTCTCTATCTCTGTCTCTGTCTCTGTCTCTGTCTCTGTCTCTGTCTCTGTCTCTGTCTCTGTCTCTGTCTCTGTCTCTGTCTCTGTCTCTGTCTCTGTCTCTGTCTCTGTCTCTGCCTCTGTCTCTGTCTCTGTCTCTGTCACTGTCTCTCCCTCTGTCTCTGTCTCTGTCTCTGTCTCTGTCCCTGGCTCTGTCTCGGCCTGTGTCTCCGTCTCTGACTCTGTCTCTGTCTCTGTCTCTGTCGCTGTCTCTGTCTCTGTCGCTGTCTCCCCCTCTGTCTCTGTCTCCGTCTCAGTCTCTGTCTCTGTCTCTGTGTCTATCTCTGCCTCTGACTCTGTCGCTGTCCCTGTCTACGTCTCTCTCTCTGTCTCCGTCTGCGTCTCTGTCTCTGTCTCCGTCTCTGTCCCAGTCTCCGTTTCTGTCTCCGTCTCTGTCCCTGGCTCTGTCTCTGCCTCTGTCACCGTCTCTGTCACTGTCTCGGTCATTGTCTCTGTCTCTGTCTCTGTCTCTGTCTCTGTCTCTGTCTCTGTCTGTGTCTGAGACTCTGCCTCTGTCTCTGTCTATGTCTCTGTCTCTGCCTCTGTCTCTGCCTCCGTCTCTGTCTCTGTCTCTGTCTCTGTCTCTGTCTCTCTCTCTGTCTCTGTCTCTGTCTCTGTCTCTGACGCTGTCTCTGTCTCTGTCGCTGTCTCTCCCTCTGTCTCTGTCTCCGTCTCAGTCTCTGTCTCTGTCTCTGTGTCTATCTCTGCCTCTGACTCTGTCGCTGTCCCTGTCTACGTCTCTGTCTCTGTCTCCGTCTGCGTCTCTGTCTCTGTCTCCGTCTCTGTCCCAGTCTCTGTTTCTGTCTCCGTCTTTGTCCCTGTCTCTGTCTCTGCCTCTGTCACCGTCTCTGTCTCTGTCTCTGTCTCTGTCTCTGTCTGAGACTCTGCCTCTGTCTCTGTCTCTGTCTCTGTCTCTGCCTCTGTCTCTGTCTCTGTCTCTGTCTCTGTCTCTGTCTCTGTCTCTGTCTCTGTCTCTGTCTCTGTCTCTGTCTCTGTCTCTGTCTTTGTCTCTGTCTCTGTCTCTGTCTCTGTCTCTGTCTCTGTCTCTGTCTCTGTCTCTGTCTCTGTCTCTGTCTCTGTCTCTGTCTCTGTCTCTGTCTCTGTCTCTGTCTCTGTCTCTGTCTCTGTCTCTGTCTCTGTCACTGTCTCTCCCTCTGTCTCCGTCTCTGTCTCTGTCCCTGGCTCTGTCTCTGCCTCTGTCTCCGTCTCTGACTCTGTCTCTGTCTCTATCTCCGTCTCTGTCTCTGTCTCTGTCGCTCTCTCTCCCTCTGTCCCTGTCTCAGTCTCTGCCCCTGGCTCTGTCTCTGCCTCTGTCTCCGTCGCTGTCTCCGCCGCTGTCTCTGCCTCTGTATCTGTCTCTGTCTCTGTCTCTGTCTCTGTCTCTGTCTCTGTCTCTGTCTCTGTCTCTGTCTCTGTCTCTGTCTCTGTCTCTGTCTCTGTCTCTGTCTCTGTCTCTGTCTCTGTCTCTGTCTCTGTCTCTGTCTCTGTCTCTGTCTCTGTCTCTGTCTCTGTCTCTGTCTCTGTCTCTGTCTCTGTCTCTGTCTCTGTCTCTGTCTCTGTCTCTGTCTCTGTCTCTGTCTCTGTCTCTGTCTCTGTCTCTGTCTCTGTCTCTGTCTCTGTCTCTGTCTCTGTCTCTGTCTCTGTCTCTGTCTCTGTCTCTGTCTCTGTCTCTGTCTCTGTCTCTGTCTCTGTCTCTGTCTCTGTCTCTGTCTCTGTCTCTGTCTCTGTCTCTGTCTCTGTCTCTGTCTCTGCCTCTGTCTCTGTCTCTGTCTCTGTCTCTGTCTCTGTCTCTGACACTGTCTCTGCCTCTGTCTCTGTCTCTGTCTCTGTCTCTGTCTCTGTCTCCGTCGCTGTCTCTGTCTCTGTCTCTGTCTCTGTCTCTGTCTCTGTCACTGTCTCTCCCTCTGTCTCCGTCTCTGTCTCTGTCCCTGGCTCTGTCTCTGCCTCTGTCTCCGTCTCTGTCTCTGTCTCTGTCTCTGTCTCTGTCTCTGTCTCTGTCTCTGCCTCTGTCTCTGTCTCTGTCTCTGTCTCTGTCTCTGTCTCTGTCTCTGTCTCTGTCTCTGTCTCTGTCTCTGTCTCTGTCTCTGTCTCTGTCTCTGTCTCTGTCTCTGTCTCTGTCTCTGTCTCTGTCTCTGCCTCTGTCTCTGTCTCTGTCTCTGTCTCTGTCTCTGTCTCTGTCTCCGTCGCTGTCTCTGTCTCTGTCTCTGTCTCCGTCGCTGTCTCTGCCGCTGTCTCTGCCGCTGTCTCTGTCTCAGTCGCAGTCCCTGGCTCTGTCTCTGCCTCTGTCTCTGTCTCTGTCTCTGTCTCTGTCTCTCTCTCTGTCTCTGTCTCTGTCTCTGTCTCTGTCTCTGTCTCAGTCACTGTCTCTGTCTCCGTCGTTGTCTCTTACCCCTCCGTCACTGTCTCTGTCTCTGTCTCTGTCTCTGTCTCTGTCTCTGTCTCTGTCTCTGTCTCTGTCTCTGTCTCTGCCTCTGACTCTGTCTCTGTCTCCGTCGCTGTCTCTGTCGCAGTCACTGTCTCTGTCTCCGTCGTTGTCTCTTACCCCTCCGTCTCTGTCTCTGTCTTTGTCTCTGTCTCTGTCTCTGTCTCTCTCTCTGTCTCTGTCTCTGTCTCTGTCTCTGTATCTGTCTCTGCCTCTGTCTCTGTCTCTGTCTCTGTCTCTGTCTCTGTCTCTGTCTCTGTCTCTGTCTCTGTCTCTGTCTCTGTCTCTGTCTCTGTCTCTGTCTCTGTCTCTGTCTCAGTCTCTGTCTCTGTCTTTGCCTGCGTCTCAGTCACTGTCTCTGTCTCTGTCTCTGTCTCTGTCTCTGTCTCTGTCTCTGTCTCTGTCTCTGTCTCTGTCTCTGTCTCTGTCTCTGTCTCTGTCTCTGTCTCTGTCTCTGTCTCTGTCTCTGTCTCTGCCTCTGTCTCTGTTTCTGTCTCTGTCGCTGCCTCTCCCTCTGTCTCTGTCTCCGTCTCTGTCCCTGGCTCGGTCTCTGCCCCTGTCTCCGTCTCTGTCTCTGTCTCCGTCGCTGTCTCCGCCGCTATCTCTGTCTCTGTCTCTGTCTCTGTCTCTGTCTCCGTCTCTGTCTCTGTCTCTGTCTTTGTCTTTGTCTCCGTCTCTGTCTCCGTCTCTGTCTCTGTCCCCGTATCTGTCTCTGCCTCTGTCGCTGTCTCTCCCTCCGTCTCTGTCTCTGTCTCCGTCTCTGTCCCTGGCTCTGTCTCTGCCTCTGCCTCCGTCTCCGTCTCTGTCTCTGTCTCGGTCTTTGTCGCCGCCTCTGTCTCCGTCTCTGTCTCTGTCCCCGTATCTGTCTCTGTCTCTGTTTCTGTCTCTGCCTCTGTCGCTGTCTCTCCCTCCGTCTCTGTCTCTGTCTCTGTCTCTGTCTGTGTCTCTGACTCTGTCTCAGTCTCCGTCTCTGTCTCTGTCTCTGTCTCTGTCTCTGTCTCTGTCTCTGTCTCTGTCTCTGTCTCAGTCTCTGTCTCTGTCTCTGTCTCTGTCGCTGCCTCTGTCTCTGTCTCGATCTCTGTCTGTGTCTCTTTCTCTGTCGCTGTCTCTCCCTCTGTCTCTGTCTCTGACTCTGTCCCTGGCTCTGTCTCTGCCTCTGTCTCCGTCTCTGTCTCTGTTTCTGTCTCTATCTCCGTCTCCGTCTCTGTCTCTGTCTCTGTCTCTGTCTCTGTCTCTGTCTCTGTCTCTGTCTCTGTCTCTGTCTCTGTCTCTGTCTCTGTCTCTGTCTCTGCCTCTGCCTCTGCCTCTGTCTCTGTCTCTGTCTCTGTCGCTGTCTCTCCCTCTGTTTCTGTCTCCGTCTCTGTCCCTGGCTCTGTCTCTGCCTCTGTCTCCGTCTCTGTCTCTGTCTCTGTCTCGGTCTCTGTCTCTGTCTCTGTCTCTGTCTCTGTCTCTGTCTCTGTCTCTGTCTCTGTCTCTGTCTCTGTCTCTGTCTCTGTCTCTGTCTCTGTCTCTGTCACTGTCTCTCCCTCTGTCTCTGCCTCTGTCTCTGTCCCTGGCTCAGTCTCTGCCTCTGTCTCCGTCTCTGACTCTGTCTCTGTCTCTGTCTCTGTCTCAGCCTCTGTCTCCGTCTCTGTCTCTGTTTCTGTCTCTATCTCCGTCCCCGTCTCTGTCTCTGTCTCTGTCTCTGTCTCTGTCTCTGTCTCTGTCTCTGTCTCCGTCGCTGTCTCTGTCTGTGTCTCTGTCTCTGTCTCTGTCTCTGTCACTGTCTCTCCCTCTGTCTCCGTCTCTGTCTCTGTCCCTGGCTCTGTCTCTGCCTCTGTCTCCGTCTCTGTCTCTGTCTCTGTCTCTGTCTCTGTCTCTGTCTCTGTCTCTGTCTCTGTCTCTGTCTCTGTCTCTGTCTCTGTCTCTGTCTCTGTCTCTGTCTCTGTCTCTGTCTCTGCCTCTGTCTCTGTCTCTGTCTCTGTCTCTGTCTCTGTCTCTGTCTCTGTCTCTGTCTCTGTCTCTGTCTCTGTCTCTGTCTCTGTCTCTGTCTCTGTCTCTGTCTCTGTCTCTGTCTCTGTCTCTGTCTCTGTCTCTGTCTCTGACACTGTCTCTGTCTCTGTCTCTGTCTCTGTCTCTGTCTCTGTCTCTGTCTCTGTCTCTGTCTCTGTCTGCGTCGCTGTCTCTGTCTCTGTCTCTGTCTCCGTCGCTGTCTCTGCCGCTGTCTCTGCCGCTGTCTCTGTCTCAGTCGCAGTCCCTGGCTCTGTCTCTGCCTCTGTCTCTGTCTCTGCCTCTGTCTCTGTATCGGTCTCTGTCTTCGTCTTTGCCTCCGTCTTTGTCTCCGTCTTTGTCTCCGCCTCTGTCTACGTCTCTGCCTCTGTCACTCTCTCTGTCTCTGTCTCTGTCTACGGTCCTGTCTCTGTCTTTGCCTCCGTCTCAGTCTCTGTCTCTGTCTCTGTCTCTGTCTCTGTCTCTGTATCTGTCTCTCCCTCTGTCTCTGTCTCTGTCTCTGTCTCAGTCACTGTCTCTGTCTCCGTCGTTGTCTCTTACCCCTCCGTCACTGTCTCTGTCTCTGTCTCTGTCTCTGTCTCTGTCTCTGTCTCTGTCTCTGCCTCTGACTCTGTCTCTGTCTCCGTCGCTGTCTCTGTCGCAGTCACTGTCTCTGTCTCCGTCGTTGTCTCTTACCCCTCCGTCTCTGTCTCTGTCTTTGTCTCTGTCTCTGTCTCTGTCTCTCTCTCTGTCTCTGTCTCTGTCTCTGTATCTGTCTCTGTCTCTGTCTCTGTCTCTGTCTCTGTCTCTGTCTCTGTCTCTGTCTCTGTCTCTGTCTCTGTCTCTGTCTCTGTCTCTGTCTCTGTCTCTGTCTCTGTCTCTGTCTCTGTCTCTGTCTCTGTCTCTGTCTCTGTCTCTGTCTCTGTCTCTGTCTCTGTCTCTGTCTCTGTCTCTGTCTCTGTCTCTGTCTCTGCCTCTGTCTCTGTCTTTGCCTGCGTCTCAGTCACTGTCTCTGTCTCCGTCGTTGTCTCTTACCCCTCCGTCTCTGTCTCTGTCTCTGTCTCTGTCTCTGTCTCTGTCTCTGTCTCTGTCTCTGTCTCTGTCTCTGTCCCTGTCTCTGTCTCTGTCTCTGTCTCTGTCTCTGTCTCTGTCTCTGTCTCTGTCTCTGTCTCTGTCTCTGTCTCTGTCTCTGTCTCTGTCTCTGTCTCTGTCTCTGTCTTTGTCTCTGTCTCTGTCTCTGTCTCTGTCTCTGTCTGTGTCTCTGTCTCTGTCTCTGTCTCTGTCTCTGTCTCTGTCTCTGTCTCTGTCTCTGTCTCTGTCTCTGTCTCTGTCTCTGTCTCTGTCTCTGTCTCTGTCTCAGTCTCTGTCTCTGTCTCTGTCTCTGTCTCTGTCTCTGTCTCTGTCTCTGCCTCTGTCTCTGTTTCTGTCTCTGTCGCTGTCTCTCCCTCTGTCTCTGTCTCCGTCTCTGTCCCTGGCTCTGTCTCTGCCCCTGTCTCCGTCTCTGTCTCTGTCTCCGTCGCTGTCTCCGCCGCAGTCTCTGTCTCTGTCTCTGTATCTGTCTCTGTCTCCGTCTCTGTCTCTGTCTCTGTCTTTGTCTCCGTCTCTGTCTCCGTCTCTGTCTCTGTCCCCGTATCTGTCTCTGCCTCTGTCGCTGTCTCTCCCTCCGTCTCTGTCTCTGTCTCCGTCTCTGTCCCTGGCTCTGTCTCTGCCTCTGTCTCCGTCTCCGTCTCTGTCTCTGTCTCGGTCTTTGTCGCCGTCTCTGTCTCCGTCTCTGTCTCTGTCCCCGTATCTGTCTCTGTCTCTGTTTCTGTCTCTGCCTCTGTCGCTGTCTCTCCCTCCGTCTCTGTCTCTGTCTCTGTCTCTGTCTGTGTCTCTGACTCTGTCTCTGTCTCTGTCTCTGTCTCTGTCTCTGTCTCTGTCTCTGTCTCTGTCTCTGTCACTGTCTCTCCCTCTGTCTCTGCCTCTGTCTCTGTCCCTGGCTCAGTCTCTGCCTCTGTCTCCGTCTCTGACTCTGTCTCTGTCTCTGTCTCTGTCTCAGCCTCTGTCTCCGTCTCTGTCTCTGTTTCTGTCTCTATCTCCGTCTCCGTCTCTGTCTCTGTCTCTGTCTCTGTCTCTGTCTCTGTCTCTGTCTCTGTCTCCGTCGCTGTCTCTGTCTCTGTCTCTGTCTCTGTCTCTGTCTCTGTCTCTGTCTCTGTCTCTGTCTCTGTCTCTGTCTCTGTCTCTGTCTCTGTCTCTGTCTCTGAAACTGTCTCTGTCTCTGTCTCTGTCTCTGTCTCTGTCTCTGTCTCTGTCTCTGTCTCCGTCGCTGTCTCTGTCTCTGTCTCTGTCTCCGTCGCTGTCTCTGCCGCTGTCTCTGCCGCTGTCTCAGTCTCAGTCGCAGTCCCTGGCTCTGTCTCTGCCTCTGTCTCTGTCTCTGCCTCTGTCTCTGTCTCTGTCTCTGTCTCTGCCTCTGTCTCTGTCTCTGTCTCTGTCTCTGTCTCTGTCTCTGTCTCTGTCTCTGTCTCTGTCTCTGTCTCTGTCTCTGTCTCTGTCTCTGTCTCTGTCTCTGTCTCTGTCTCTGTCTCTGTCTCTGACACTGTCTCTGTCTCTGTCTCTGTCTCTGTCTCTGTCTCTGTCTCTGTCTCTGTCTCTGTCTCTGTCTCTGTCTCTGTCTCTGTATCGGTCTCTGTCTTCGTCTTTGCCTCCGTCTTTGTCTCCGTCTTTGTCTCCGCCTCTGTCTACGTCTCTGCCTCTGTCACTCTCTCTGTCTCTGTCTCTGTCTACGGTCCTGTCTCTGTCTTTGCCTCCGTCTCAGTCTCTGTCTCTGTCTCTGTCTCTGTCTCTGTATCTGTCTCTCTCTCTGTCTCTGTCTCTGTCTCTGTCTCAGTCACTGTCTCTGTCTCCGTCGTTGTCTCTTACCCCTCCGTCACTGTCTCTGTCTCTGTCTCTGCCTCTGTCTCTGTCTCTGTCTCTGTCTCTGTCTCTGTCTCTGTCTCTGTCTCTGTCTCTGTCTCTGTCTCTGTCTCTGTCTCTGTCTCTGTCTCTGTCTCTGTCTCTGCCTCTGTCTCTGTCTCTGTCTCTGACACTGTCTCTGTCTCTGTCTCTGTCTCTGTCTCTGTCTCTGTCTCTGTCTCCGACGCTGTCTCTGTCTCTGTCTGTGTCTCCGTCGCTGTCTCTGCCGCTGTCTCTGCCGCTGTCTCTGTCTCAGTCGCAGTCCCTGGCTCTGTCTCTGCCTCTGTCTCTGTCTCTGCCTCTGTCTCTGTCTCTGTCTCTGTCTCTGTCTCTGTCTCTGTCTCTGTCTCTGTCTCTGTCTCTGTCTCTGTCTCTGTCTCTGTCTCTGTCTCTGTCTCTGTCTCTGTCTCTGTCTCTGTCTCTGTCTCTGTCTCTGTCTCTGTCTCTGTCTCTGTCTCTGTATCGGTCTCTGTCTTCGTCTTTGCCTCCGTCTTTGTCTCCGTCTTTGTCTCCGCCTCTGTCTACGTCTCTGCCTCTGTCACTCTCTCTGTCTCTGTCTCTGTCTACGGTCCTGTCTCTGTCTTTGCCTCCGTCTCAGTCTCTGTCTCTGTCTCTGTCTGTGTCTCTGTCTCTGTATCTGTCTCTCTCTCTGTCTCTGTCTCTGTCTCTGTCTCAGTTACTGTCTCTGTCTCCGTCGTTGTCTCTTACCCCTCCGTCACTGTCTCTGTCTCTGTCTCTGTCTCTGTCTCTGTCTCTGTCTCTGTCTCTGTCTCTGTCTCTGTCTCTGCCTCTGACTCTGTCTCTGTCTCCGTCGCTGTCTCTGTCGCATTCACTGTCTCTGTCTCCGTCGTTGTCTCTTACCCCTCCGTCTCTGTCTCTGTCTTTGTCTCTGTCTCTGTCTCTGTCTCTGTCTCTCTCTCTGTCTCTGTCTCTGTCTCTGTATCTGTCTCTGCCTCTGTCTCTGTCTCTGTCTCTGTCTCTGTCTCTGTCTCTGTCTCTGTCTCTGTCACTGTCTCTCCCTCTGTCTCTGCCTCTGTCTCTGTCCCTGGCTCAGTCTCTGCCTCTGTCTCCGTCTCTGACTCTGTCTCTGTCTCTGTCTCTGTCTCCGTCGCTGTCTCCGCCGCTGTCTCTGTCTCTGTCTTTGTCTCCGTCTCTGTCTCCGTCTCTGTCTCTGTCCCCGTATCTGTCTCTGCCTCTGTCGCTGTCTCTCCCTCCGTCTCTGTCTCTGTCTCCGTCTCTGTCCCTGGCTCTGTCTCTGCCTCTGTCTCCGTCTCCGTCTCTGTCTCTGTCTCGGTCTTTGTCGCCGTCTCTGTCTCCGTCTCTGTCTCTGTCCCCGTATCTGTCTCTGTCTCTGTTTCTGTCTCTGCCTCTGTCGCTGTCTCTCCCTCCGTCTCTGTCTCTGTCTCTGTCTCTGTCTGTGTCTCTGACACTGTCTCTGTCTCTGTCTCTGTCTCTGTCTCTGTCTCTGTCTCTGTCTCTGTCTCCGTCGCTGTCTCTGTCTCTGTCTCTGTCTCCGTCGCTGTCTCTGCCGCTGTCTCTGCCGCTGTCTCTGTCTCAGTCGCAGTCCCTGGCTCTGTCTCTGTCTCTGTCTCTGTCTCTGTCTCTGTCTCTGTATCTGTCTCTCTCTCTGTCTCTGTCTCTGTCTCTGTCTCAGTTACTGTCTCTGTCTCCGTCGTTGTCTCTTACCCCTCCGTCATTGTCTCTGTCTCTGTCTCTGTCTCTGTCTCTGTCTCTGTCTCTGTCTCTGTCTCTGTCTCTGCCTCTGACTCTGTCTCTGTCTCCGTCGCTGTCTCTGTCGCAGTCACTGTCTCTGTCTCCGTCGTTGTCTCTTACCCCTCCGTCTCTGTCTCTGTCTTTGTCTCTGTCTCTGTCTCTGTCTCTGTCTCTCTCTCTGTCTCTGTCTCTGTCTCTGTATCTGTCTCTGCCTCTGTCTCTGTCTCTGTCTCTGTCTCTGTCTCTGTCTCTGTCTCTGTCTCTGTCTCTGTCTCTGTCTCTGTCTCTGTCTCTGTCTCTGTCTCTGTCTCTGTCTTTGCCTGCGTCTCAGTCACTGTCTCTGTCTCCGTCGTTGTCTCTTACCCCTCCGTCTCTGTCTCTGTCTCTGTCTCTGTCTCTGTCTCTGTCTCTGTCCCTGTCTCTGTCTCTGTCTCTGTCTCTGTCTCTGTCTCTGTCTCTGTCTCTGTCTCTGTCTCTGTCTCTGTCTCTGTCTCTGTCTCTGTCTCTGTCTCTGTCTCCGTCGCTGTCTCTGTCGCAGTCACTGTCTCTGTCTCCGTCGTTGTCTCTTACCCCTCCGTCTCTGTCTCCGTCTCTGTCCCTGGCTCTGCCTCTGCCCCTGTCTCCGTCTCTGTCTCTGTCTCCGTCGCTGTCTCCGCCGCTGTCTCTGTCTCTGTCTCTGTCTCTGTCTCTGTCTCCGTCTCTGTCTCTGTCTCTGTCTTTGTCTCCGTCTCTGTCTCCGTCTCTGTCTCTGTCCCCGTATCTGTCTCTGCCTCTGTCGCTGTCTCTCCCTCCGTCTCTGTCTCTGTCTCCGTCTCTGTCCCTGGCTCTGTCTCTGCCTCTGTCTCCGTCTCCGTCTCCGTCTCTGTCTCGGTCTTTGTCGCCGTCTCTGTCTCCGTCTCTGTCTCTGTCCCCGTATCTGTCTCTGTCTCTGTTTCTGTCTCTGCCTCTGTCGCTGTCTCTCCCTCCGTCTCTCTCTCTGTCTCTGTCTCTGTCTCTGTCTCTGTCTCTGTCTCTGTCTCTGCCTCTGTCTCTGTCTCTGTCTCTGTCTCTGTCTCTGTCTCTGTCTCTGTCTCTGTCTCTGTCTCTGTCTCTGTCACTGTCTCTCCCTCTGTCTCTGCCTCTGTCTCTGTCCCTGGCTCAGTCTCTGCCTCTGTCTCCGTCTCTGACTCTGTCTCTGTCTCTGTCTCTGTCTCAGCCTCTGTCTCCGTCTCTGTCTCTGTTTCTGTCTCTATCTCCGTCTCCGTCTCCGTCTCTGTCTCTGTCTACGTCTCTGCCTCTGTCACTCTCTCTGTCTCTGTCTCTGTCTACGGTCCTGTCTCTGTCTTTGCCTCCGTCTCAGTCTCTGTCTCTGTCTCTGTCTCTGTCTCTGTATCTGTCTCTCTCTCTGTCTCTGTCTCTGTCTCTGTCTCAGTCACTGTCTCTGTCTCCGTCGTTGTCTCTTACCCCTCCGTCACTGTCTCTGTCTCTGTCTCTGTCTCTGTCTCTGTCTCTGTCTCTGTCTCTGTCTCTGTCTCTGTCTCTGCCTCTGACTCTGTCTCTGTCTCCGTCGCTGTCTCTGTCTCTGTCTCTGTATCTGTCTCTGCCTCTGTCTCTGTCTCTGTCTCTGTCTCTGTCTCTGTCTCTGTCTCTGTCTCTGTCTCTGTCTCTGTCTCTGTCTCTGTCTCTGTCTCTGTCTCTGTCTCTGTCTCTGTCTCTGTCTTTGCCTGCGTCTCAGTCACTGTCTCTGTCTCCGTCGTTGTCTCTTACCCCTCCGTCTCTGTCTCTGTCTCTGTCTCTGTCCCTGGCTCTGTCTCTGCCTCTGTCTCCGTCTCTGTCTCTGTTTCTGTCTCTATCTCCGTCTCCGTCTCTGTCTCTGTCTCTGTCTCTGTCTCTGTCTCTGTCTCTGTCTCTGTCTCTGTCTCTGTCTCTGTCTCTGTCTCTGTCTCTGTCTCTGTCTCTGTCTCTGTCTCTGTCTCTGTCTCTGTCTCTGTCTCTGTCTCTGTCTCTGTCTCTGTCTCTGTCTCTGCCTCTGTCTCTGTCTCTGTCTCTGTCTCTGTCTCTGTCTCTGTCTCTGTCTCTGTCTCTGTCACTGTCTCTCCCTCTGTCTCTGCCTCTGTCTCTGTCCCTGGCTCAGTCTCTGCCTCTGTCTCCGTCTCTGACTCTGTCTCCGTCTCTGACTCTGTCTCTGTCTCTGTCTCCGTCTCTGTCTCTGTTTCTGTCTCTATCTCCGTCTCCGTCTCTGTCTCTGTCTCTGTCTCTGTATCTGTCTCTGTCTCTGTCACTGTCTCCGTCGCTGTCTCTGTCTCTGTCTCTGTCTCTGTCTCTGTCTCTGTCTCTGTCTCTGTCTCTGTCTCTGTCTCTGTCTCTGTCTCTGTCTCTGTCTCTGTCTCTGTCTCTGTCTCTGTCTCTCTCTCTGTCTCTGTCTCTGTCTCTGTCTCTGTCTCTGTCTCTGTCTCTGCCTCTGTCTCTGTCTCTGTCTCTGTCTCTGTCTCTGTCTCTGTCTCTGTCTCTGTCTCTGTCTCTGTCTCTGTCACTGTCTCTCCCTCTGTCTCTGCCTCTGTCTCTGTCCCTGGCTCAGTCTCTGCCTCTGTCTCCGTCTCTGACTCTGTCTCTGTCTCTGTCTCTGTCTCAGCCTCTGTCTCCGTCTCTGTCTCTGTTTCTGTCTCTATCTCCGTCTCCGTCTCTGTCTCTGTCTCTGTCTCTGTCTCTGTCTCTGTCTCTGTCTCCGTCGCTGTCTCTGTCTCTGTCTCTGTCTCTGTCTCCGTCTCTGTCACTGTCTCTCCCTCTGTATCTGTCTCTGTCTCTGTCCCTGGCTCTGTCTCTGCCTCTGTCTCCGTCTCTGTCTCTGTTTCTGTCTCTATCTCCGTCTCCGTCTCTGTCTCTGTCTCTGTCTCTGTCTCTGTCTCTGTCTCTGTCTCTGTCTCTGTCTCTGTCTCTGTCTCTGTCTCTGTCTCTGTCTCTGTCTCTGTCTCTGCCTCTGCCTCTGCCTCTGTCTCTGTCTCTGTCTCTGTCGCTGTCTCTCCCTCTGTTTCTGTCTCCGTCTCTGTCCCTGGCTCTGTCTCTGCCTCTGTCTCCGTCTCTGTCTCTGTCTCTGTCTCGGTCTCTGTCTCTGTCTCTGTCTCTGTCTCTGTCTCTGTCTCTGTCTCTGCCTCTGCCTCTGCCTCTGTCTCTGTCTCTGTCTCTGTCGCTGTCTCTCCCTCTGTTTCTGTCTCCGTCTCTGTCCCTGGCTCTGTCTCTGCCTCTGTCTCCGTCTCTGTCTCTGTCTCTGTCTCGGTCTCTGTCTCTGTCTCAGTCTCTGTCTCTGTCTCTGTCTCTGTCTCTGTCTCTGTCTCTGTCTCGGTCTTTGTCGCCGTCTCTGTCTCCGTCTCTGTCTCTGTCCCCGTATCTGTCTCTGTCTCTGCCTCTGTCTCTGTCCCTGGCTCAGTCTCTGCCTCTGTCTCCGTCTCTGACTCTGTCTCTGTCTCTGTCTCTGTCTCAGCCTCTGTCTCCGTCTCTGTCTCTGTTTCTGTCTCTATCTCCGTCTCCGTCTCTGTCTCTGTCTCTGTCTCTGTCTCTGTCTCCGTCGCTGTCTCTGTCTCTGTCTCTGTCGCTGCCTCTGTCTCTGTCTCGATCTCTGTCTGTGTCTCTTTCTCTGTCGCTGTCTCTCCCTCTGTCTCTGTCTCTGTCTCTGTCTCTGTCTCTGTCTCTGTCTCTGTCTCTGTCTCTGTCTCTGTCTCTGTCTCTGTCTCTGTCTCTGTCTCTGCCTCTGCCTCTGCCTCTGTCTCTGTCTCTGTCTCTGTCGCTGTCTCTCCCTCTGTTTCTGTCTCCGTCTCTGTCCCTGGCTCTGTCTCTGCCTCTGTCTGCGTCTCTGTCTCTGTCTCTGTCTCGGTCTCTGTCTCTGTCTCTGTCTCTGTCTCTGTCTCTGTCTCTGTCTCTGTCTCTGTCTCTGTCTCTGTCTCTGTCTCTGTCTCTGTCTCTGTCTCTGTCTCTGTCTCTGTCTCTGTCTCTGTCACTGTCTCTCCCTCTGTCTCTGCCTCTGTCTCTGTCTCTGTCTCTGTCTCTGTCTCTGTCTCTGTCTCTGTCTCTGTCTCTCTCTCTGTCTCTGTCTCTGTCTCTGACGCTGTCTCTGTCTCTGTCGCTGTCTCTCCCTCTGTCTCTGTCTCCGTCTCAGTCTCTGTCTCTGTCTCTGTGTCTATCTCTGCCTCTGACTCTGTCGCTGTCCCTGTCTACGTCTCTGTCTCTGTCTCCGTCTGCGTCTCTGTCTCTGTCTCCCTCTCTGTCCCAGTCTCTGTTTCTGTCTCCGTCTCTGTCCCTGTCTCTGTCTCTGCCTCTGTCACCGTCTCTGTCTCTGTCTCTGTCTCAGTCTCAGTCTCTGCCTCTGTCTCTGTCTCTGTCTCTGTCTCTGTCTCTGTCCGTGTCTCTGTCTCTCCCTCTGTCTCTGTCTCTGTCTCTTCCTCGGTCTGTGTCTCTGTCTCTGCCTCTGTCTCCGTCTCTGTCTCTGTCTCTGTCCCAGTGCCTCTCCCTGTGCCTGTCGCTGTCTCTGTCTCTGTCTCTGTCTCTGTCCCAGTGCCTCTCCCTGTGCCTGTCGCTGTCTCTGTCTCTGTCTCTGTCCATTCCTCTGTCTCTGTCTCTGTCTCTGTCTCTGTCTCTGTCTCTGTCTCTGTCTCTGTCTCTGTCTCTGTCTCTGCCTCTGTCTCTGTCTCTGTCTCTGTCACTGTCTCTCCCTCTGTCTCTGTCTCTGTCTCTGTCTCTGTCCCTGGCTCTGTCTCTGCCTCTGTCTCCGTCTCTGCCTCTGCCTCTGTCTCTGTCTCTGTCTCTGTCTCTGTCTCTGTCTCTGTCTCTGTCTCTCTCTCTGTCTCTGTCTCTGTCTCTGTCTCTGACGCTGTCTCTGTCTCTGTCGCTGTCTCTCCCTCTGTCTCTGTCTCCGTCTCAGTCTCTGTCTCTGTCTCTGTGTCTATCTCTGCCTCTGACTCTGTCGCTGTCCCTGTCTACGTCTCTGTCTCTGTCTCCGTCTGCGTCTCTGTCTCTGTCTCCCTCTCTGTCCCAGTCTCTGTTTCTGTCTCCGTCTCTGTCCCTGTCTCTGTCTCTGCCTCTGTCACCGTCTCTGTCTCTGTCTCTGTCTCTGTCTCTGTCTGAGACTCTGCCTCTGTCTCTGTCTCTGTCTCTGTCTCTGCCTCTGTATCTGTCTCTGTCTCTGTCTCTGTCACTGTCTCCGTCTCTGTCTCTGTCTCTGTCTGAGACTCTGCCTCTCTCTCTGTCTCTGTCTCTGTCTCTGTCTCTGTCTCTGCCTCCGTTTCTGTCTCTGTCTCTGTCTCTGTCTCTGTCTCTGTCTCTGTCTCTGTCTCTGTCTCTCTCTCTGTCTCTGTCACTGTCTCGGTCTTTGTCTCTGTCTCTGTCTCTGTCTCTGTCCCTGTCTCTGTCACTGTCTCTCCCTCTGTCTCTGTCTCTGTCTCTGTCTCTGTCCCTGGCTCTGTCTCTGCCTCTGTCTCCGTCTCTGCCTCTGCCTCTGCCTCTGTCTCTGTCTCTGTCTCTGTCTCTGTCTCTGTCTCTGTCTCTGTCTCTCTCTCTGTCTCTGTCTCTGTCTCTGCCTCCGTTTCTGTCACTGTCTCTGTCTCTGTCTCTGTCTCTGTCTCTGTCTCTGTCTCTGTCTCTCTCTCTGTCTCTGTCACTGTCTCGGTCTTTGTCTCTGTCTCTGTCTCTGTCTCTGTCCCTGTCTCTGTCTCTGTCTCTGTCTCTGTCTCTGTCTCTGTCTCTGTCTCTGTCTCTGTCTCTGTCTCTGTCTCTGTCTCTGTCTCTGTCTCTGTCTCTGTCTCTGTCTCTGTCTCTGTCTCTGTCTCCGTCTCTGTCACTGTCTCTCCCTCTGTCTCTGTCTCTGTCTCTGTCTCTGTCACTGTCTCTCCCTCTGTATCTGTCTCTGTCTATGTCTCTGTCTCTGTCACTGTCTCTGTCTCTGTCTCTGTCTCTGTCTCTGTCTCTGTCTCTGTCTCTGTCTCTGTCTCTGTCTCTGTCTCTGTCTCTGTCTCTGTCTCTGTCTCTGTCTCTGTCTCTGTCTCAGTCTCAGTCTCTGCCTCTGTCTCTGTCTCTGTCTCTGTCTCTGTCTCTGTCCGTGTCTCTGTCTCTCCCTCTGTCTCTGTCTCTGTCTCTTCCTCGGTCTGTGTCTCTGTCTCTGCCTCTGTCTCCGTCTCTGTCTCTGTCTCTGTCCCAGTGCCTCTCCCTGTGCCTGTCGCTGTCTCTGTCTCTGTCTCTGTCTCTGTCCCAGTGCCTCTCCCTGTGCCTGTCGCTGTCTCTGTCTCTGTCTCTGTCCATTCCTCTGTCTCTGTCTCTGTCTCTGTCTCCGTCTCCGTCTCTGTCTCTGTCTCTGTCTCTGTCTCTGTCTCTGTCTCTGTCTCTGTCTCTGTCTCTGTCTCTGTCTCTGCCTCTGTCTCTGTCTCTGTCTCTGTCTCTGCCTCTGTCACCGTCACTGTCTCTGTCTCGGTCTTTGTCTCTGTCTCAGTCCCTGGCTCTGTCTCTGCCTCTGTCTCCGTCTCAGTCTCTGTTTCTGTCTCTATCTCCGTCTCGGTCTCTGTCTCCGTCTCTGTCTCTGACTCTGTCTCTGTCTCTGCATCTGCCCCTGTCTCTGTCTCTGTCTCAGTCGCTGTCTCTCCCTCTGTCTCTGTCTCCGTCTCTGTCCCTGGCCCTGTCTCCGCCTCTGTCTCCGTCTCTGTCTCTGTCTCGGTCATTGTCTCTGTCTCTGTCTCTGTCCCTGGCTTTATCTCTGCCTCTGTCTCTGTCTCTGTCCCTGCCTCTGTCTCTGTCTCTGTCTCTGTCGCTGTATCTCCCTCAGTCTCTGTCACCGTCTCTGTCCCTGGCTCTGTCTCTGCCTCTGTCACCGTCTCTGTCTCTGTCGCGGTTTTTGTCTCTGTCTCTGTCTCTGTCTCGATCTCTGTCTGTGTCTCTTTCTCTGTCGCTGTCTCTCCCTCTGTCTCTGTCTCTGTCTCTGTCCCTGGCTCTGTCTCTGCCTCTGTCTCCGTCTCTGTCTCTGTTTCTGTCTCTATCTCCGTCTCCGTCTCTGTCTCTGTCTCTGTCTCTGTCTCTGTCTCTGTCTCTGTCTCTGTCTCTGTCTCTGTCTCTGTCTCTGTCTCTGTCTCTGTCTCTGTCTCTGTCTCTGTCTCTGCCTCTGCCTCTGCCTCTGTCTCTGTCTCTGTCTCTGTCGCTGTCTCTCCCTCTGTTTCTGTCTCCGTCTCTGTCCCTGGCTCTGTCTCTGCCTCTGTCTGCGTCTCTGTCTCTGTCTCTGTCTCGGTCTCTGTCTCTGTCTCTGTCTCTGTCTCTGTCTCTGTCTCTGTCTCTGTCTCTGTCTCTGTCTCTGTCTCTGTCTCTGTCTCTGTCTCTGTCTCTGTCTCTGTCTCTGTCTCTGTCTCTGTCTCTGTCACTGTCTCTCCCTCTGTCTCTGCCTCTGTCTCTGTCTCTGTCTCTGTCTCTGTCTCTGTCTCTGTCTCTGTCTCTGTCTCTGTCTCTCTCTCTGTCTCTGTCTCTGTCTCTGACGCTGTCTCTGTCTCTGTCGCTGTCTCTCCCTCTGTCTCTGTCTCCGTCTCAGTCTCTGTCTCTGTCTCTGTGTCTATCTCTGCCTCTGACTCTGTCGCTGTCCCTGTCTACGTCTCTGTCTCTGTCTCCGTCTGCGTCTCTGTCTCTGTCTCCCTCTCTGTCCCAGTCTCTGTTTCTGTCTCCGTCTCTGTCCCTGTCTCTGTCTCTGCCTCTGTCACCGTCTCTGTCTCTGTCTCTGTCTCTGTCTCTGTCTGAGACTCTGCCTCTGTCTCTGTCTCTGTCTCTGTCTCTGCCTCTGTATCTGTCTCTGTCTCTGTCTCTGTCTCTGTCACTGTCTCTGTCTCTGTCTCTGTCTCTGTCTGAGACTCTGCCTCTGTCTCTGTCTCTGTCTCTGTCTCTGTCTCTGTCTCTGCCTCCGTTTCTGTCTCTGTCTCTGTCTCTGTCTCTGTCTCTGTCTCTCTCTCTGTCTCTGTCACTGTCTCGGTCTTTGTCTCTGTCTCTGTCTCTGTCTCTGTCTCTGTCCCTGTCTCTGTCTCTGTCTCTGTCTCTGTCTCTGTCTCTGTCTCTGTCTCTGTCTCTGTCTCTGTCTCTGTCTCTGTCTCTGTCTCTGTCTCTGTCTCTGTCTCCGACTCTGTCACTGTCTCTCCCTCTGTCTCTGTCTCTGTCTCTGTCTCTGTCACTGTCTCTCCCTCCGTATCTGTCTCTGTCTATGTCTCTGTCTCTGTCTCTGTCTCAGCCTCTGTCTCTGTCTCTGTCTCTGTCTCTGTCACTGTCTCTCCCTCTGTCTCTGTCTCTGTCTCTGTCTCTGTCCCTGGCTCTGTCTCTGCCTCTGTCTCCGTCTCTGCCTCTGCCTCTGTCTCTGTCTCTGTCTCTGTCTCTGTCTCTGTCTCTGTCTCTGTCTCTCTCTCTGTCTCTGTCTCTGTCTCTGTCTCTGACGCTGTCTCTGTCTCTGTCGCTGTCTCTCCCTCTGTCTCTGTCTCTGTGTCTATCTCTGCCTCTGACTCTGTCGCTGTCCCTGTCTACGTCTCTGTCTCTGTCTCCGTCTGCGTCTCTGTCTCTGTCTCCCTCTCTGTCCCAGTCTCTGTTTCTGTCTCCGTCTCTGTCCCTGTCTCTGTCTCTGCCTCTGTCACCGTCTCTGTCTCTGTCTCTGTCTCTGTCTCTGTCTGAGACTCTGCCTCTGTCTCTGTCTCTGTCTCTGTCTCTGCCTCTGTATCTGTCTCTGTCTCTGTCTCTGTCACTGTCTCTGTCTCTGTCTCTGTCTCTGTCTGAGACTCTGCCTCTGTCTCTGTCTCTGTCTCTGTCTCTGTCTCTGTCTCTGCCTCCGTTTCTGTCTCTGTCTCTGTCTCTGTCTCTGTCTCTGTCTCTGTCTCTGTCTCTGTCTCTGTCTCTGTCTCTCTCTCTCTCTCTGTCTCTGTCACTATCTCGGTCTTTGTCTCTGTCTCTGTCTCTGTCTCTGTCCCTGTCTCTGTCTCTGTCTCTGTCTCTGTCTCTGTCTCTGTCTCTGTCTCTGTCTCTGTCTCTGTCTCTGTCTCTGTCTCTGTCTCTGTCTCTGTCTCTGTCTCTGTCTCTGTCTCTGTCTCTGTCTCTGTCTCTGTCTCTGTCTCTGTCTCCGTCTCTGTCACTGTCTCTCCCTCTGTCTCTGTCTCTGTCTCTGTCTCTGTCACTGTCTCTCCCTCTGTATCTGTCTCTGTCTATGTCTCTGTCTCTGTCACTGTCTCTGTCTCTGTCTCTGTCTCTGTCTCTGTCTCTGTCTCTGTCTCTGTCTCTGTCTCTGTCTCTGTCTCTGTCTCTGTCTCTGTCTCTGTCTCTGTCTCTGTCTCTGTCGCTGTCTCTGTCTCTGTCTCTGTCTCAGTCTCAGTCTCTGCCTCTGTCTCTGTCTCTGTCTCTGTCTCTGTCTCTGTCCGTGTCTCTGTCTCTCCCTCTGTCTCTGTCTCTGTCTCTTCCTCGGTCTGTGTCTCTGTCTCTGCCTCTGTCTCCGTCTCTGTCTCTGTCTCTGTCCCAGTGCCTCTCCCTGTGCCTGTCGCTGTCTCTGTCTCTGTCTCTGTCTCTGTCCCAGTGCCTCTCCCTGTGCCTGTCGCTGTCTCTGTCTCTGTCTCTGTCCATTCCTCTGTCTCTGTCTCTGTCTCTGTCTCCGTCTCCGTCTCTGTCTCTGTCTCTGTCTCTGTCTCTGTCTCTGTCTCTGTCTCTGTCTCTGTCTCTGTCTCTGTCTCTGTCTCTGTCTCTGCCTCTGTCTCTGTCTCTGTCTCTGTCTCTGCCTCTGTCACCGTCACTGTCTCTGTCTCGGTCTTTGTCTCTGTCTCAGTCCCTGGCTCTGTCTCTGCCTCTGTCTCCGTCTCAGTCTCTGTTTCTGTCTCTATCTCCGTCTCGGTCTCTGTCTCCGTCTCTGTCTCTGACTCTGTCTCTGTCTCTGCATCTGCCCCTGTCTCTGTCTCTGTCTCAGTCGCTGTCTCTCCCTCTGTCTCTGTCTCCGTCTCTGTCCCTGGCTCTGTCTCCTCCTCTGTCTCCGTCTCTGTCTCTGTCTCGGTCATTGTCTCTGTCTCTGTCTCTGTCCCTGGCTTTATCTCTGCCTCTGTCTCTGTCTCTGTCCCTGCCTCTGTCTCTGTCTCTGTTTCTGTCGCTGTATCTCCCTCAGTCTCTGTCACCGTCTCTGTCCCTGGCTCTGTCTCTGCCTCTGTCACCGTCTCTGTCTCTGTCGCGGTTTTTGTCTCTGTCTCTGTCTCTGTCTCTGTCTCTGTCTCTGTCTCTGTCTCTGTCTCTGTCTCTGCCTCTGTCACCGTCACTGTCTCTGTCTCGGTCTTTGTGTCTGTCTCTGTCTCTGTCGCTGTCTCTGTCTGAGACTCTGTCTCTGTCTCTGTCTCTGTCTCTGCCGCTGTCTCTGTCTCTGTCTCTGTCTCAGTCTCTGTCTCTCTCTCTCCGTCTCTGTCTCTGTATCTGTCTCTGTCTCTGTCTGAGACTCTGCCTCTGTCTCTGTCTCTGCCTCTGTATCTGTCTCTGTCTCTGTCTCTGTCACTGTCTCTGTCTCTGTCTCTGTCTCTGTCTGAGACTCTGCCTCTGTCTCTGTCTCTGTCTCTGTCTCTGTCTCTGTCTCTGCCTCCGTTTCTGTCTCTGTCTCTGTCTCTGTCTCTGTCTCTGTCTCTCTCTCTGTCTCTGTCACTGTCTCGGTCTTTGTCTCTGTCTCTGTCTCTGTCTCTGTCTCTGTCCCTGTCTCTGTCTCTGTCTCTGTCTCTGTCTCTGTCTCTGTCTCTGTCTCTGTCTCTGTCTCTGTCTCTGTCTCTGTCTCTGTCTCTGTCTCTGTCTCTGTCTCCGACTCTGTCACTGTCTCTCCCTCTGTCTCTGTCTCTGTCTCTGTCTCTGTCACTGTCTCTCCCTCCGTATCTGTCTCTGTCTATGTCTCTGTCTCTGTCTCTGTCTCAGCCTCTGTCTCTGTCTCTGTCTCTGTCTCTGTCACTGTCTCTCCCTCTGTCTCTGTCTCTGTCTCTGTCTCTGTCCCTGGCTCTGTCTCTGCCTCTGTCTCCGTCTCTGCCTCTGCCTCTGTCTCTGTCTCTGTCTCTGTCTCTGTCTCTGTCTCTGTCTCTGTCTCTCTCTCTGTCTCTGTCTCTGTCTCTGTCTCTGACGCTGTCTCTGTCTCTGTCGCTGTCTCTCCCTCTGTCTCTGTCTCTGTGTCTATCTCTGCCTCTGACTCTGTCGCTGTCCCTGTCTACGTCTCTGTCTCTGTCTCCGTCTGCGTCTCTGTCTCTGTCTCCCTCTCTGTCCCAGTCTCTGTTTCTGTCTCCGTCTCTGTCCCTGTCTCTGTCTCTGCCTCTGTCACCGTCTCTGTCTCTGTCTCTGTCTCTGTCTCTGTCTGAGACTCTGCCTCTGTCTCTGTCTCTGTCTCTGTCTCTGCCTCTGTATCTGTCTCTGTCTCTGTCTCTGTCACTGTCTCTGTCTCTGTCTCTGTCTCTGTCTGAGACTCTGCCTCTGTCTCTGTCTCTGTCTCTGTCTCTGTCTCTGTCTCTGCCTCCGTTTCTGTCTCTGTCTCTGTCTCTGTCTCTGTCTCTGTCTCTGTCTCTGTCTCTGTCTCTGTCTCTCTCTCTGTCTCTGTCACTATCTCGGTCTTTGTCTCTGTCTCTGTCTCTGTCTCTGTCTCTGTCTCTGTCTCTGTCTCTGTCTCTGTCTCTGTCTCTGTCTCTGTCTCTGCCTCTGTCTCTGTCTCTGTCTCTGTCTCTGCCTCTGTCACCGTCACTGTCTCTGTCTCGGTCTTTGTCTCTGTCTCAGTCCCTGGCTCTGTCTCTGCCTCTGTCTCCGTCTCAGTCTCTGTTTCTGTCTCTATCTCCGTCTCGGTCTCTGTCTCCGTCTCTGTCTCTGACTCTGTCTCTGTCTCTGCATCTGCCCCTGTCTCTGTCTCTGTCTCAGTCGCTGTCTCTCCCTCTGTCTCTGTCTCCGTCTCTGTCCCTGGCTCTGTCTCCTCCTCTGTCTCCGTCTCTGTCTCTGTCTCGGTCATTGTCTCTGTCTCTGTCTCTGTCCCTGGCTTTATCTCTGCCTCTGTCTCTGTCTCTGTCCCTGCCTCTGTCTCTGTCTCTGTTTCTGTCGCTGTATCTCCCTCAGTCTCTGTCACCGTCTCTGTCCCTGGCTCTGTCTCTGCCTCTGTCACCGTCTCTGTCTCTGTCGCGGTTTTTGTCTCTGTCTCTGTCTCTGTCTCTGTCTCTGTCTCTGTCTCTGTCTCTGTCTCTGTCTCTGCCTCTGTCACCGTCACTGTCTCTGTCTCGGTCTTTGTGTCTGTCTCTGTCTCTGTCGCTGTCTCTGTCTGAGACTCTGTCTCTGTCTCTGTCTCTGTCTCTGCCGCTGTCTCTGTCTCTGTCTCTGTCTCAGTCTCTGTCTCTCTCTCTCCGTCTCTGTCTCTGTATCTGTCTCTGTCTCTGTCTGAGACTCTGCCTCTGTCTCTGTCTCTGCCTCTGTATCTGTCTCTGTCTCTGTCTCTGTCACTGTCTCTGTCTCTGTCTCTGTCTCTGTCTGAGACTCTGCCTCTGTCTCTGTCTCTGTCTCTGTCTCTGTCTCTGTCTCTGCCTCCGTTTCTGTCTCTGTCTCTGTCTCTGTCTCTGTCTCTGTCTCTCTCTCTGTCTCTGTCACTGTCTCGGTCTTTGTCTCTGTCTCTGTCTCTGTCTCTGTCTCTGTCCCTGTCTCTGTCTCTGTCTCTGTCTCTGTCTCTGTCTCTGTCTCTGTCTCTGTCTCTGTCTCTGTCTCTGTCTCTGTCTCTGTCTCTGTCTCTGTCTCTGTCTCCGACTCTGTCACTGTCTCTCCCTCTGTCTCTGTCTCTGTCTCTGTCTCTGTCACTGTCTCTCCCTCCGTATCTGTCTCTGTCTATGTCTCTGTCTCTGTCTCTGTCTCAGCCTCTGTCTCTGTCTCTGTCTCTGTCTCTGTCACTGTCTCTCCCTCTGTCTCTGTCTCTGTCTCTGTCTCTGTCCCTGGCTCTGTCTCTGCCTCTGTCTCCGTCTCTGCCTCTGCCTCTGTCTCTGTCTCTGTCTCTGTCTCTGTCTCTGTCTCTGTCTCTGTCTCTCTCTCTGTCTCTGTCTCTGTCTCTGTCTCTGACGCTGTCTCTGTCTCTGTCGCTGTCTCTCCCTCTGTCTCTGTCTCTGTGTCTATCTCTGCCTCTGACTCTGTCGCTGTCCCTGTCTACGTCTCTGTCTCTGTCTCCGTCTGCGTCTCTGTCTCTGTCTCCCTCTCTGTCCCAGTCTCTGTTTCTGTCTCCGTCTCTGTCCCTGTCTCTGTCTCTGCCTCTGTCACCGTCTCTGTCTCTGTCTCTGTCTCTGTCTCTGTCTGAGACTCTGCCTCTGTCTCTGTCTCTGTCTCTGTCTCTGCCTCTGTATCTGTCTCTGTCTCTGTCTCTGTCACTGTCTCTGTCTCTGTCTCTGTCTCTGTCTGAGACTCTGCCTCTGTCTCTGTCTCTGTCTCTGTCTCTGTCTCTGTCTCTGCCTCCGTTTCTGTCTCTGTCTCTGTCTCTGTCTCTGTCTCTGTCTCTGTCTCTGTCTCTGTCTCTGTCTCTCTCTCTGTCTCTGTCACTATCTCGGTCTTTGTCTCTGTCTCTGTCTCTGTCTCTGTCCCTGTCTCTGTCTCTGTCTCTGTCTCTGTCTCTGTCTCTGTCTCTGTCTCTGTCTCTGTCTCTGTCTCTGTCTCTGTCTCTGTCTCTGTCTCTGTCTCTGTCTCTGTCTCTGTCTCTGTCTCTGTCTCTGTCTCTGTCTCTGTCTCCGTCTCTGTCACTGTCTCTCCCTCTGTCTCTGTCTCTGTCTCTGTCTCTGTCACTGTCTCTCCCTCTGTATCTGTCTCTGTCTATGTCTCTGTCTCTGTCACTGTCTCTGTCTCTGTCTCTGTCTCTGTCTCTGTCTCTGTCTCTGTCTCTGTCTCTGTCTCTGTCTCTGTCTCTGTCTCTGTCTCTGTCTCTGTCTCTGTCTCTGTCTCTGTCGCTGTCTCTGTCTCTGTCTCTGTCTCAGTCTCAGTCTCTGCCTCTGTCTCTGTCTCTGTCTCTGTCTCTGTCTCTGTCCGTGTCTCTGTCTCTCCCTCTGTCTCTGTCTCTGTCTCTTCCTCGGTCTGTGTCTCTGTCTCTGCCTCTGTCTCCGTCTCTGTCTCTGTCTCTGTCCCAGTGCCTCTCCCTGTGCCTGTCGCTGTCTCTGTCTCTGTCTCTGTCTCTGTCCCAGTGCCTCTCCCTGTGCCTGTCGCTGTCTCTGTCTCTGTCTCTGTCCATTCCTCTGTCTCTGTCTCTGTCTCTGTCTCCGTCTCCGTCTCTGTCTCTGTCTCTGTCTCTGTCTCTGTCTCTGTCTCTGTCTCTGTCTCTGTCTCTGTCTCTGTCTCTGTCTCTGTCTCTGTCTCTGTCTCTGTCTCTGCCTCTGTCTCTGTCTCTGTCTCTGTCTCTGCCTCTGTCACCGTCACTGTCTCTGTCTCGGTCTTTGTCTCTGTCTCAGTCCCTGGCTCTGTCTCTGCCTCTGTCTCCGTCTCAGTCTCTGTTTCTGTCTCTATCTCCGTCTCGGTCTCTGTCTCCGTCTCTGTCTCTGACTCTGTCTCTGTCTCTGCATCTGCCCCTGTCTCTGTCTCTGTCTCAGTCGCTGTCTCTCCCTCTGTCTCTGTCTCCGTCTCTGTCCCTGGCTCTGTCTCCGCCTCTGTCTCCGTCTCTGTCTCTGTCTCGGTCATTGTCTCTGTCTCTGTCTCTGTCCCTGGCTTTATCTCTGCCTCTGTCTCTGTCTCTGTCCCTGCCTCTGTCTCTGTCTCTGTTTCTGTCGCTGTATCTCCCTCAGTCTCTGTCACCGTCTCTGTCCCTGGCTCTGTCTCTGCCTCTGTCACCGTCTCTGTCTCTGTCGCGGTTTTTGTCTCTGTCTCTGTCTCTGTCTCTGTCTCTGTCTCTGTCTCTGTCTCTGTCTCTGTCTCTGCCTCTGTCACCGTCACTGTCTCTGTCTCGGTCTTTGTGTCTGTCTCTGTCTCTGTCGCTGTCTCTGTCTGAGACTCTGTCTCTGTCTCTGTCTCTGTCTCTGCCGCTGTCTCTGTCTCTGTCTCTGTCTCAGTCTCTGTCTCTCTCTCTCCGTCTCTGTCTCTGTATCTGTCTCTGTCTCTGTCTGAGACTCTGCCTTTGTCTCTGTCTCTGTCTCTGTCTCTGTCTCTGTCTCTGTCTCTGTCTCTGTCTCTGCCTCCGTTTCTGTCTCTGTCTCTGTCTCTGTCTCTGTCTCTGTCTCTGTCTCTCTCTCTGTCTCTGTCACTGTCTCGGTCTTTGTCTCTGTCTCTGTCTCTGTCTCTGTCCCTGTCTCTGTCTCTGTCTCTGCCTCTGTCTCTGTCTCTGTCTCTGTCTCTGTCTCTGTCTCTGTCTCTGTCTCTGTCCCTGGCTCTGTCTCTGCCTCTGTCTCCGTCTCTGTCTCTGTTTCTGTCTCTATCTCCGTCTCCGTCTCTGTCTCTGTCTCTGTCTCTGTCTCTGTCTCTGTCTCTGTCTCTGTCTCTGTCTCTGTCTCTGTCTCTGTCTCTGTCTCTGTCTCTGTCTCTGTCTCTGCCTCTGCCTCTGCCTCTGTCTCTGTCTCTGTCTCTGTCGCTGTCTCTCCCTCTGTTTCTGTCTCCGTCTCTGTCCCTGGCTCTGTCTCTGCCTCTGTCTGCGTCTCTGTCTCTGTCTCTGTCTCGGTCTCTGTCTCTGTCTCTGTCTCTGTCTCTGTCTCTGTCTCTGTCTCTGTCTCTGTCTCTGTCTCTGTCTCTGTCTCTGTCTCTGTCTCTGTCTCTGTCTCTGTCTCTGTCTCTGTCTCTGTCTCTGTCTCTGTCTCTGTCTCTGTCACTGTCTCTCCCTCTGTCTCTGCCTCTGTCTCTGTCTCTGTCTCTGTCTCTGTCTCTGTCTCTGTCTCTGTCTCTGTCTCTGTCTCTCTCTCTGTCTCTGTCTCTGTCTCTGACGCTGTCTCTGTCTCTGTCGCTGTCTCTCCCTCTGTCTCTGTCTCCGTCTCAGTCTCTGTCTCTGTCTCTGTGTCTATCTCTGCCTCTGACTCTGTCGCTGTCCCTGTCTACGTCTCTGTCTCTGTCTCCGTCTGCGTCTCTGTCTCTGTCTCCCTCTCTGTCCCAGTCTCTGTTTCTGTCTCCGTCTCTGTCCCTGTCTCTGTCTCTGCCTCTGTCACCGTCTCTGTCTCTGTCTCTGTCTCTGTCTCTGTCTCTGTCTCTGTCTCTGTCTCTGTCGCTGTCTCTGTCTCTGTCTCTGTCTCAGTCTCAGTCTCTGCCTCTGTCTCTGTCTCTGTCTCTGTCTCTGTCTCTGTCCGTGTCTCTGTCTCTCCCTCTGTCTCTGTCTCTGTCTCTTCCTCGGTCTGTGTCTCTGTCTCTGCCTCTGTCTCCGTCTCTGTCTCTGTCTCTGTCCCAGTGCCTCTCCCTGTGCCTGTCGCTGTCTCTGTCTCTGTCTCTGTCTCTGTCCCAGTGCCTCTCCCTGTGCCTGTCGCTGTCTCTGTCTCTGTCTCTGTCCATTCCTCTGTCTCTGTCTCTGTCTCTGTCTCCGTCTCCGTCTCTGTCTCTGTCTCTGTCTCTGTCTCTGTCTCTGTCTCTGTCTCTGTCTCTGTCTCTGTCTCTGTCTCTGTCTCTGTCTCTGCCTCTGTCTCTGTCTCTGTCTCTGTCTCTGCCTCTGTCACCGTCACTGTCTCTGTCTCGGTCTTTGTCTCTGTCTCAGTCCCTGGCTCTGTCTCTGCCTCTGTCTCCGTCTCAGTCTCTGTTTCTGTCTCTATCTCCGTCTCGGTCTCTGTCTCCGTCTCTGTCTCTGACTCTGTCTCTGTCTCTGCATCTGCCCCTGTCTCTGTCTCTGTCTCAGTCGCTGTCTCTCCCTCTGTCTCTGTCTCCGTCTCTGTCCCTGGCTCTGTCTCCGCCTCTGTCTCCGTCTCTGTCTCTGTCTCGGTCATTGTCTCTGTCTCTGTCTCTGTCCCTGGCTTTATCTCTGCCTCTGTCTCTGTCTCTGTCCCTGCCTCTGTCTCTGTCTCTGTTTCTGTCGCTGTATCTCCCTCAGTCTCTGTCACCGTCTCTGTCCCTGGCTCTGTCTCTGCCTCTGTCACCGTCTCTGTCTCTGTCGCGGTTTTTGTCTCTGTCTCTGTCTCTGTCTCTGTCTCTGTCTCTGTCTCTGTCTCTGTCTCTGTCTCTGCCTCTGTCACCGTCACTGTCTCTGTCTCGGTCTTTGTGTCTGTCTCTGTCTCTGTCGCTGTCTCTGTCTGAGACTCTGTCTCTGTCTCTGTCTCTGTCTCTGCCGCTGTCTCTGTCTCTGTCTCTGTCTCAGTCTCTGTCTCTCTCTCTCCGTCTCTGTCTCTGTATCTGTCTCTGTCTCTGTCTGAGACTCTGCCTTTGTCTCTGTCTCTGTCTCTGTCTCTGTCTCTGTCTCTGTCTCTGTCTCTGTCTCTGCCTCCGTTTCTGTCTCTGTCTCTGTCTCTGTCTCTGTCTCTGTCTCTGTCTCTCTCTCTGTCTCTGTCACTGTCTCGGTCTTTGTCTCTGTCTCTGTCTCTGTCTCTGTCCCTGTCTCTGTCTCTGTCTCTGCCTCTGTCTCTGTCTCTGTCTCTGTCTCTGTCTCTGTCTCTGTCTCTGTCTCTGTCTCTGTCCCTGGCTCTGTCTCTGCCTCTGTCTCCGTCTCTGTCTCTGTTTCTGTCTCTATCTCCGTCTCCGTCTCTGTCTCTGTCTCTGTCTCTGTCTCTGTCTCTGTCTCTGTCTCTGTCTCTGTCTCTGTCTCTGTCTCTGTCTCTGTCTCTGTCTCTGTCTCTGTCTCTGCCTCTGCCTCTGCCTCTGTCTCTGTCTCTGTCTCTGTCGCTGTCTCTCCCTCTGTTTCTGTCTCCGTCTCTGTCCCTGGCTCTGTCTCTGCCTCTGTCTACGTCTCTGTCTCTGTCTCCGTCTGCGCCTCTGTCTCTGTCTCCGTCTCTGTCCCAGTCTCTGTTTCTGTCTCCGTCTCTGTCCCTGGCTCTGTCTCTGTCTCTGTCACCGTCTCTGTCACTGTCTCGGTCTTTGACTCTGTCTCTGTCTCTGTCTCTGTCTCTGTCTCTGTCTCTGTCTCTGTCTCTGTCTCTGTCTCTGTCTCTGTCTGAGACTCTGCCTCTGTCTCTGTCTCTGTCCTGTCTCTGCCTCTGTATCTGTCTCTGTCTCTGTCTCTGTCTCTGTCTCTGTCTCTGTCTCTGTATCTGTCTCTGTCTCTGTCTCTGTCTCTGTCACTGTCTCTCCCTCTGTCTCTGCCTCTGTCTCTGTCCCTGGCTCTGTCTCTGCCTCTGTCTCCGTCTCTAACTCTGTCCCTGTCTCTATCTCCGTCTCTGTCTCTGTCTCTGTCTCTGTCTCTGTCTCTGTATCTGTCTCTCTCACTGTCTCCGTCTCTGTCTCTGTCTCTGTCTCAGTCACTGTCTCTGTCTCCGTCGTTGTCTCTTACCCCTCCGTCTCTGTCTCTGTCTCTGTCTCTGTCTCTGTCTCTGTCTCTGTCTCTGTCTCTGTGTCTGTCTCGGTCTTTGTCTCCGTCTCTGTCTCTGTCCCTGTCTCTGTCTCTGCTTCTGTCTCTGTCTCTGTCTATGTCTCTGTCTCTGTCTCCGTCTCTGTCTCTGCCGCTGTCTCTGTCTCTGTCTCAGTCTCTGTCTCTGTCTCCGTCTCTGTCTCTGTCTCTGTCTCTGCCTCTGTCCCTGTCTCTGTTTCTGTCTCTGCCTCTGTCGCTGTCTCTCACTCTGTCTCTGTCTCCGTCTCTGTCCCTGGCTCTGTCTCTGCCTCTGTCTCCGTCTATGTCTCTGTCCCTGTCTCTGTCTCGGTCTTTGTCTCCGTCTCTGTCTCCGTCTCTGTCTCTGTCCCCGTATCTCTCTCTGCATCTGTCGCTGTCTCTCCATCTGTCCCTGTCTCTGCCTCTGTCTCCGTCTCTGTCTCTGTTTCTGTCTCTATCTCCGTCTCTGTCTCTGTCTCTGTCTCTGTCTCTGTCTCAGTCTCTGTCTCTGTCTCTGTCTCTGTCTCTGTCTCTGTCTCTGTCTCTGTCTCTGTCTCTGTCTCTGTCTCTGTCTCTGTCTCTGTCTCTGTCTCTGTCTCTGTCTCTGTCTCTGTCTCTGTCTCTGTCTCTGTCTCTGTCTCTGTCTCTGTCTCTGTCTCTGTCTCTGTCTCTGTCTCTGTCTCTGTCTCTGTCTCTGTCTCTGTCTCTGTCTCTGTCTCTGTCTCTGTCTCTGTCTCAGTCTCTGTCTCTGTCTCCGTCTCTGTCTCTGTCTCTGTCTTTGTCTCCGTCTCTGTCTCCGTGTCTGTCTCTGTCCCCGTATCTGTCTCTGCCTCTGTCGCTGTCTCTCCCTCCGTCTCTGTCTCTGTCTCCGTCTCTGTCCCTGGCTCTGTCTCTGCCTCCGTCTCCGTCTCCATCTCTGTCTCTGTCTCGGTCTTTGTCGCCGTCTCTGTCTCCGTCTCTGTCTCTGTCCCCATATCTGTCTCTGTCTCTGTTTCTGTCTCTGCCTCTGTCGCTGTCTCTCCCTCCGTCTCTGTCTCTGTCTCTGTCTGTGTCTCTGACTCTGTCTCAGTCTCCGTCTCTGTCTCTGTCTCGGTCTCTGTCTCTGTCTCTGTCTCAGTCTCTGTCTCTGTCTCTGTCTCTGTCGCTGCCTCTGTCTCTGTCTCGATCTCTGTCTGTGTCTCTTTCTCTGTCGCTGTCTCTCCCTCTGTCTCTGTCTCTGTCTCTGTCCCTGGCTCTGTCTCTGCCTCTGTCTCCGTCTCTGTCTCTGTTTCTGTCTCTATCTCCGTCTCCGTCTCTGTCTCTGTCTCTGTCTCTGTCTCTGTCTCTGTCTCTGTCTCTGTCTCTGTCTCTGTCTCTGTCTCTGTCTCTGTCTCTGTCTCTGTCTCTGTCTCTGCCTCTGCCTCTGCCTCTGTCTCTGTCTCTGTCTCTGTCGCTGTCTCTCCCTCTGTTTCTGTCTCCGTCTCTGTCCCTGGCTCTGTCTCTGCCTCTGTCTCCGTCTCTGTCTCTGTCTCTGTCTCTGTCTCTGTCTCTGTCTCTGTCTCTGTCTCTGTCTCTGTCTCTGTCTCTGTCTCTGTCTCTGCCTCTGTCTCTGTCTCTGTCTCTGTCTCTGTCTCTGTCACTGTCTCTGCCTCTGTCTCTGCCTCTGTCTCTGTCCCTGGCTCAGTCTCTGCCTCTGTCTCCGTCTCTGACTCTGTCTCTGTCTCTGTCTCTGTCTCTGCCTCTGTCTCCGTCTCTGTCTCTGTCTCTGTCTCTGTCTCTGTCTCTGTCACTGTCTCTGCCTCTGTCTCTGCCTCTGTCTCTGTCCCTGGCTCAGTCTCTGCCTCTGTCTCCGTCTCTGACTCTGTCTCTGTCTCTGTCTCTGTCTCTGCCTCTGTCTCCGTCTCTGTCTCTGTTTCTGTCTCTATCTCCGTCTCCGTCTCTGTCTCTGTCTCTGTCTCTGTCTCTGTCTCTGTCTCTGTCTCTGTCTCTGTCTCCGTCGCTGTCTCTGTCTCTGTCTCTGTCTCTGTCTCTGTCTCTGTCACTGTGTCTCCCTCTGTCTCCGTCTCTGTCTCTGTCCCTGGCTCTGTCTCTGCCTCTGTCTCCGTCTCTGTCTCTGTCTCTGTCCCTGTCTCTGTCTCTGTCTCTGTCTCTGTCTCTGTCTCTGTCTCTGCCTCTGTCTCTGTCTCTGTCTCTGTCTCTGTCTCTGTCTCTGTCTCTGTCTCTGTCTCTGTCTCTGTCTCTGTCTCTGTCTCTGTCTCTGTCTCTGTCTCTGTCTCTGTCTCTGTCTCTGTCTCTGACACTGTCTCTGTCTCTGTCTCTGTCTCTGTCTCTGTCTCTGTCTCTGTCTCTGTCTCTGTCTCTGTCTCTGTCTCTGTCTCCGTCGCTGTCTCTGTCTCTGTCTCTGTCTCCGTCGCTGTCTCTGCCGCTGTCTCTGACGCTGTCTCTGTCTCAGTCGCAGTCCCTGGCTCTGTCTCTGCCTCTGTCTCTGTCTCTGCATCTGTCTCTGTCTCTGTCCCTGTCCCTGCCCTGTCTCTCTCTCTGTCTCTGTCTCTGTGTCTATCTCTATCTCTGTGTCTGTCTCTGTCTCTGTCTCTGTCTCTATCTCTATCTCTGTGTCTGTCTCTATCTCCGTCTCTGTCTCTGTCTCTGTCTCTGTCTCTGTCTCTGTCTCTGTCTCTGTCTCTGTCTCTGTCTCTGTCTCTGTCTCTGTCTCTGTCTCTGTCTCTGTGTCTATCTCTGCCTCTGACTCTGTCGCTGTCCCTGTCTACGTCTCTGTCTCTGTCTCCGTCTGCGTCTCTGTCTCTGTCTCCCTCTCTGTCCCAGTCTCTGTTTCTGTCTCCGTCTCTGTCCCTGTCTCTGTCTCTGCCTCTGTCACCGTCTCTGTCTCTGTCTCTGTCTCTGTCTCTGTCTGAGACTCTGCCTCTGTCTCTGTCTCTGTCTCTGTCTCTGCCTCTGTATCTGTCTCTGTCTCTGTCTCTGTCACTGTCTCTGTCTCTGTCTCTGTCTCTGTCTGAGACTCTGCCTCTGTCTCTGTCTCTGTCTCTGTCTCTGTCTCTGTCTCTGCCTCCGTTTCTGTCTCTGTCTCTGTCTCTGTCTCTGTCTCTGTCTCTCTCTCTGTCTCTGTCACTGTCTCGGTCTTTGTCTCTGTCTCTGTCTCTGTCTCTGTCCCTGTCTCTGACTCTGTCTCTGTCTCTGTCTCTGTCTCTGTCTCTGTCTCTGTCTCTGTCTCTGTCTCTGTCTCTGTCTCTGTCTCTGTCTCTGTCTCTGTCTCTGTCTCCGACTCTGTCACTGTCTCTCCCTCTGTCTCTGTCTCTGTCTCTGTCTCTGTCACTGTCTCTCCCTCCGTATCTGTCTCTGTCTATGTCTCTGTCTCTGTCTCTGTCTCAGCCTCTGTCTCTGTCTCTGTCTCTGTCTCTGTCACTGTCTCTCCCTCTGTCTCTGTCTCTGTCTCTGTCTCTGTCCCTGGCTCTGTCTCTGCCTCTGTCTCCGTCTCTGCCTCTGCCTCTGTCTCTGTCTCTGTCTCTGTCTCTGTCTCTGTCTCTGTCTCTGTCTCTGTCTCTCTCTCTGTCTCTGTCTCTGTCTCTGTCTCTGACGCTGTCTCTGTCTCTGTCGCTGTCTCTCCCTCTGTCTCTGTCTCCGTCTCAGTCTCTGTCTCTGTCTCTGTGTCTATCTCTGCCTCTGACTCTGTCGCTGTCCCTGTCTACGTCTCTGTCTCTGTCTCCGTCTGCGTCTCTGTCTCTGTCTCCCTCTATGTCCCAGTCTCTGTTTCTGTCTCCGTCTCTGTCCCTGTCTCTGTCTCTGCCTCTGTCACCGTCTCTGTCTCTGTCTCTGTCTCTGTCTCTGTCTGAGACTCTGCCTCTGTCTCTGTCTCTGTCTCTGTCTCTGCCTCTGTATCTGTCTCTGTCTCTGTCTCTGTCACTGTCTCTGTCTCTGTCTCTGTCTCTGTCTGAGACTCTGCCTCTGTCTCTGTCTCTGTCTCTGTCTCTGTCTCTGTCTCTGCCTCCGTTTCTGTCTCTGTCTCTGTCTCTGTCTCTGTCTCTGTCTCTGTCTCTGTCTCTGTCTCTGTCTCTGTCTCTCTCTCTGTCTCTGTCACTATCTCGGTCTTTGTCTCTGTCTCTGTCTCTGTCTCTGTCCCTGTCTCTGTCTCTGTCTCTGTCTCTGTCTCTGTCTCTGTCTCTGTCTCTGTCTCTGTCTCTGTCTCTGTCTCTGTCTCTGTCTCTGTCTCTGTCTCTGTCTCTGTCTCTGTCTCTGTCTCTGTCTCTGTCTCTGTCTCCGTCTCTGTCACTGTCTCTCCCTCTGTCTCTGTCTCTGTCTCTGTCTCTGTCACTGTCTCTCCCTCTGTATCTGTCTCTGTCTATGTCTCTGTCTCTGTCACTGTCTCTGTCTCTGTCTCTGTCTCTGTCTCTGTCTCTGTCTCTGTCTCTGTCTCTGTCTCTGTCTCTGTCTCTGTCTCTGTCTCTGTCTCAGTCTCAGTCTCTGCCTCTGTCTCTGTCTCTGTCTCTGTCTCTGTCTCTGTCCGTGTCTCTGTCTCTCCCTCTGTCTCTGTCTCTGTCTCTTCCTCGGTCTGTGTCTCTGTCTCTGCCTCTGTCTCCGTCTCTGTCTCTGTCTCTGTCCCAGTGCCTCTCCCTGTGCCTGTCGCTGTCTCTGTCTCTGTCTCTGTCTCTGTCCCAGTGCCTCTCCCTGTGCCTGTCGCTGTCTCTGTCTCTGTCTCTGTCCATTCCTCTGTCTCTGTTTCTGTCTCTATCTCCGTCTCTGTCTCTGTCTCTGTCTCTGTCTCTGTCTCAGTCTCTGTCTCTGTCTCTGTCTCTGTCTCTGTCTCTGTCTCTGTCTCTGTCTCTGTCTCTGTCTCTGTCTCTGTCTCTGTCTCTGTCTCTGTCTCTGTCTCTGTCTCTGTCTCTGTCTCTGTCTCTGTCTCTGTCTCTGTCTCTGTCTCTGTCTCTGTCTCTGTCTCTGTCTCTGTCTCAGTCTCTGTCTCTGTCTCCGTCTCTGTCTCTGTCTCTGTCTTTGTCTCCGTCTCTGTCTCCGTGTCTGTCTCTGTCCCCGTATCTGTCTCTGCCTCTGTCGCTGTCTCTCCCTCCGTCTCTGTCTCTGTCTCCGTCTCTGTCCCTGGCTCTGTCTCTGCCTCCGTCTCCGTCTCCATCTCTGTCTCTGTCTCTGCCTTTGTCGCTGTCTCTCCCTCTATCTCTGTCTCTGTCCCTGTCTGTGTCTCTGACTCTGTCTCGGTCTTTGTCTCCGTCTCTGCCTCTGTCTCTGTCTCTGGCTCTGTCTCTGCCTCTGTCTCCGTCCCTGACTCTGTCTCTGTCTCTGTGTCTATCTCTGCCTCTGACTCTGTCGCTGGCCCTGTCTACGTCTCTGTCTCTGTCTCCGTCTGCGCCTCTGTCTCTGTCTCCGTCTCTGTCCCAGTCTCTGTTTCTGTCTCCGTCTCTGTCCCTGGCTCTGTCTCTGTCTCTGTCACCGTCTCTGTCACTGTCTCGGTCTTTGACTCTGTCTCTGTCTCTGTCTCTGTCTCTGTCTCTGTCTCTGTCTCTGTCTCTGTCTCTGTCTCTGTCTCTGTCTCTGTCTGAGACTCTGCCTCTGTCTCTGTCTCTGTCCTGTCTCTGCCTCTGTATCTGTCTCTGTCTCTGTCTCTGTCTCTGTCTCTGTCTCTGTCTCTGTATCTGTCTCTGTCTCTGTCTCTGTCTCTGTCACTGTCTCTCCCTCTGTCTCTGCCTCTGTCTCTGTCCCTGGCTCTGTCTCTGCCTCTGTCTCCGTCTCTAACTCTGTCCCTGTCTCTATCTCCGTCTCTGTCTCTGTCTCTGTCTCTGTCTCTGTCTCTGTCTCTGTATCTGTCTCTCTCACTGTCTCCGTCTCTGTCTCTGTCTCTGTCTCAGTCACTGTCTCTGTCTCCGTCGTTGTCTCTTACCCCTCCGTCTCTGTCTCTGTCTCTGTCTCTGTCTCTGTCTCTGTGTCTGTCTCGGTCTTTGTCTCCGTCTCTGTCTCTGTCCCTGTCTCTGTCTCTGCTTCTGTCTCTGTCTCTGTCTATGTCTCTGTCTCTGTCTCCGTCTCTGTCTCTGCCGCTGTCTCTGTCTCTGTCTCAGTCTCTGTCTCTGTCTCCGTCTCTGTCTCTGTCTCTGTCTCTGCCTCTGTCCCTGTCTCTGTTTCTGTCTCTGCCTCTGTCGCTGTCTCTCACTCTGTCTCTGTCTCCGTCTCTGTCCCTGGCTCTGTCTCTGCCTCTGTCTCCGTCTATGTCTCTGTCCCTGTCTCTGTCTCGGTCTTTGTCTCCGTCTCTGTCTCCGTCTCTGTCTCTGTCCCCGTATCTCTCTCTGCATCTGTCGCTGTCTCTCCATCTGTCCCTGTCTCTGCCTCTGTCTCCGTCTCTGTCTCTGTTTCTGTCTCTATCTCCGTCTCTGTCTCTGTCTCTGTCTCTGTCTCTGTCTCAGTCTCTGTCTCTGTCTCTGTCTCTGTCTCTGTCTCTGTCTCTGTCTCTGTCTCTGTCTCTGTCTCTGTCTCTGTCTCCGTCTCTGTCTCTGTCTCTGTCTCTGTCTCTGTCTCTGTCTCTGTCTCTGTCTCTGTCTCTGTCTCTGTCTCTGTCTCTGTCTCTGTCTCTGTCTCTGTCTCTGTCTCTGTCTCTGTCTCTGTCTCAGTCTCTGTCTCTGTCTCCGTCTCTGTCTCTGTCTCTGTCTTTGTCTCCGTCTCTGTCTCCGTGTCTGTCTCTGTCCCCGTATCTGTCTCTGCCTCTGTCGCTGTCTCTCCCTCCGTCTCTGTCTCTGTCTCCGTCTCTGTCCCTGGCTCTGTCTCTGCCTCCGTCTCCGTCTCCATCTCTGTCTCTGTCTCGGTCTTTGTCGCCGTCTCTGTCTCCGTCTCTGTCTCTGTCCCCGTATCTGTCTCTGTCTCTGTTTCTGTCTCTGCCTTTGTCGCTGTCTCTCCCTCCGTCTCTGTCTCTGTCTCTGTCTGTGTCTCTGACTCTGTCTCAGTCTCCGTCTCTGTCTCTGTCTCGGTCTCTGTCTCTGTCTCTGTCTCAGTCTCTGTCTCTGTCTCTGTCTCTGTCGCTGCCTCTGTCTCTGTCTCGATCTCTGTCTGTGTCTCTTTCTCTGTCGCTGTCTCTCCCTCTGTCTCTGTCTCTGTCTCTGTCCCTGGCTCTGTCTCTGCCTCTGTCTCCGTCTCTGTCTCTGTTTCTGTCTCTATCTCCGTCTCCGTCTCTGTCTCTGTCTCTGTCTCTGTCTCTGTCTCTGTCTCTGTCTCTGTCTCTGTCTCTGTCTCTGTCTCTGTCTCTGTCTCTGTCTCTGTCTCTGTCTCTGCCTCTGCCTCTGCCTCTGTCTCTGTCTCTGTCTCTGTCGCTGTCTCTCCCTCTGTTTCTGTCTCCGTCTCTGTCCCTGGCTCTGTCTCTGCCTCTGTCTCCGTCTCTGTCTCTGTCTCTGTCTCTGTCTCTGTCTCTGTCTCTGTCTCTGTCTCTGTCTCTGTCTCTGTCTCTGTCTCTGTCTCTGCCTCTGTCTCTGTCTCTGTCTCTGTCTCTGTCTCTGTCACTGTCTCTGCCTCTGTCTCTGCCTCTGTCTCTGTCCCTGGCTCAGTCTCTGCCTCTGTCTCCGTCTCTGACTCTGTCTCTGTCTCTGTCTCTGTCTCTGCCTCTGTCTCCGTCTCTGTCTCTGTCTCTGTCTCTGTCTCTGTCTCTGTCACTGTCTCTGCCTCTGTCTCTGCCTCTGTCTCTGTCCCTGGCTCAGTCTCTGCCTCTGTCTCCGTCTCTGACTCTGTCTCTGTCTCTGTCTCTGTCTCTGCCTCTGTCTCCGTCTCTGTCTCTGTTTCTGTCTCTATCTCCGTCTCCGTCTCTGTCTCTGTCTCTGTCTCTGTCTCTGTCTCTGTCTCTGTCTCTGTCTCTGTCTCCGTCGCTGTCTCTGTCTCTGTCTCTGTCTCTGTCTCTGTCTCTGTCACTGTGTCTCCCTCTGTCTCCGTCTCTGTCTCTGTCCCTGGCTCTGTCTCTGCCTCTGTCTCCGTCTCAGTCTCTGTTTCTGTCTCTATCTCCGTCTCGGTCTCTGTCTCCGTCTCTGTCTCTGACTCTGTCTCTGTCTCTGCATCTGCCCCTGTCTCTGTCTCTGTCTCAGTCGCTGTCTCTCCCTCTGTCTCTGTCTCCGTCTCTGTCCCTGGCTCTGTCTCCTCCTCTGTCTCCGTCTCTGTCTCTGTCTCGGTCATTGTCTCTGTCTCTGTCTCTGTCCCTGGCTTTATCTCTGCCTCTGTCTCTGTCTCTGTCCCTGCCTCTGTCTCTGTCTCTGTTTCTGTCGCTGTATCTCCCTCAGTCTCTGTCACCGTCTCTGTCCCTGGCTCTGTCTCTGCCTCTGTCACCGTCTCTGTCTCTGTCGCGGTTTTTGTCTCTGTCTCTGTCTCTGTCTCTGTCTCTGTCTCTGTCTCTGTCTCTGTCTCTGTCTCTGTCTCTGCCTCTGTCACCGTCACTGTCTCTGTCTCGGTCTTTGTGTCTGTCTCTGTCTCTGTCGCTGTCTCTGTCTGAGACTCTGTCTCTGTCTCTGTCTCTGTCTCTGCCGCTGTCTCTGTCTCTGTCTCTGTCTCAGTCTCTGTCTCTCTCTCTCCGTCTCTGTCTCTGTATCTGTCTCTGTCTCTGTCTGAGACTCTGCCTCTGTCTCTGTCTCTGCCTCTGTATCTGTCTCTGTCTCTGTCTCTGTCACTGTCTCTGTCTCTGTCTCTGTCTCTGTCTGAGACTCTGCCTCTGTCTCTGTCTCTGTCTCTGTCTCTGTCTCTGTCTCTGCCTCCGTTTCTGTCTCTGTCTCTGTCTCTGTCTCTGTCTCTGTCTCTCTCTCTGTCTCTGTCACTGTCTCGGTCTTTGTCTCTGTCTCTGTCTCTGTCTCTGTCTCTGTCCCTGTCTCTGTCTCTGTCTCTGTCTCTGTCTCTGTCTCTGTCTCTGTCTCTGTCTCTGTCTCTGTCTCTGTCTCTGTCTCTGTCTCTGTCTCTGTCTCTGTCTCTGTCTCCGACTCTGTCACTGTCTCTCCCTCTGTCTCTGTCTCTGTCTCTGTCTCTGTCACTGTCTCTCCCTCCGTATCTGTCTCTGTCTATGTCTCTGTCTCTGTCTCTGTCTCAGCCTCTGTCTCTGTCTCTGTCTCTGTCTCTGTCACTGTCTCTCCCTCTGTCTCTGTCTCTGTCTCTGTCTCTGTCCCTGGCTCTGTCTCTGCCTCTGTCTCCGTCTCTGCCTCTGCCTCTGTCTCTGTCTCTGTCTCTGTCTCTGTCTCTGTCTCTGTCTCTGTCTCTCTCTCTGTCTCTGTCTCTGTCTCTGTCTCTGACGCTGTCTCTGTCTCTGTCGCTGTCTCTCCCTCTGTCTCTGTCTCTGTGTCTATCTCTGCCTCTGACTCTGTCGCTGTCCCTGTCTACGTCTCTGTCTCTGTCTCCGTCTGCGTCTCTGTCTCTGTCTCCCTCTCTGTCCCAGTCTCTGTTTCTGTCTCCGTCTCTGTCCCTGTCTCTGTCTCTGCCTCTGTCACCGTCTCTGTCTCTGTCTCTGTCTCTGTCTCTGTCTGAGACTCTGCCTCTGTCTCTGTCTCTGTCTCTGTCTCTGCCTCTGTATCTGTCTCTGTCTCTGTCTCTGTCACTGTCTCTGTCTCTGTCTCTGTCTCTGTCTGAGACTCTGCCTCTGTCTCTGTCTCTGTCTCTGTCTCTGTCTCTGTCTCTGCCTCCGTTTCTGTCTCTGTCTCTGTCTCTGTCTCTGTCTCTGTCTCTGTCTCTGTCTCTGTCTCTGTCTCTCTCTCTGTCTCTGTCACTATCTCGGTCTTTGTCTCTGTCTCTGTCTCTGTCTCTGTCCCTGTCTCTGTCTCTGTCTCTGTCTCTGTCTCTGTCTCTGTCTCTGTCTCTGTCTCTGTCTCTGTCTCTGTCTCTGTCTCTGTCTCTGTCTCTGTCTCTGTCTCTGTCTCTGTCTCTGTCTCTGTCTCTGTCTCTGTCTCTGTCTCCGTCTCTGTCACTGTCTCTCCCTCTGTCTCTGTCTCTGTCTCTGTCTCTGTCACTGTCTCTCCCTCTGTATCTGTCTCTGTCTATGTCTCTGTCTCTGTCACTGTCTCTGTCTCTGTCTCTGTCTCTGTCTCTGTCTCTGTCTCTGTCTCTGTCTCTGTCTCTGTCTCTGTCTCTGTCTCTGTCTCTGTCTCTGTCTCTGTCTCTGTCGCTGTCTCTGTCTCTGTCTCTGTCTCAGTCTCAGTCTCTGCCTCTGTCTCTGTCTCTGTCTCTGTCTCTGTCTCTGTCCGTGTCTCTGTCTCTCCCTCTGTCTCTGTCTCTGTCTCTTCCTCGGTCTGTGTCTCTGTCTCTGCCTCTGTCTCCGTCTCTGTCTCTGTCTCTGTCCCAGTGCCTCTCCCTGTGCCTGTCGCTGTCTCTGTCTCTGTCTCTGTCTCTGTCCCAGTGCCTCTCCCTGTGCCTGTCGCTGTCTCTGTCTCTGTCTCTGTCCATTCCTCTGTCTCTGTCTCTGTCTCTGTCTCCGTCTCCGTCTCTGTCTCTGTCTCTGTCTCTGTCTCTGTCTCTGTCTCTGTCTCTGTCTCTGTCTCTGTCTCTGTCTCTGTCTCTGTCTCTGTCTCTGCCTCTGTCTCTGTCTCTGTCTCTGTCTCTGCCTCTGTCACCGTCACTGTCTCTGTCTCGGTCTTTGTCTCTGTCTCAGTCCCTGGCTCTGTCTCTGCCTCTGTCTCCGTCTCAGTCTCTGTTTCTGTCTCTATCTCCGTCTCGGTCTCTGTCTCCGTCTCTGTCTCTGACTCTGTCTCTGTCTCTGCATCTGCCCCTGTCTCTGTCTCTGTCTCAGTCGCTGTCTCTCCCTCTGTCTCTGTCTCCGTCTCTGTCCCTGGCTCTGTCTCCGCCTCTGTCTCCGTCTCTGTCTCTGTCTCGGTCATTGTCTCTGTCTCTGTCTCTGTCCCTGGCTTTATCTCTGCCTCTGTCTCTGTCTCTGTCCCTGCCTCTGTCTCTGTCTCTGTTTCTGTCGCTGTATCTCCCTCAGTCTCTGTCACCGTCTCTGTCCCTGGCTCTGTCTCTGCCTCTGTCACCGTCTCTGTCTCTGTCGCGGTTTTTGTCTCTGTCTCTGTCTCTGTCTCTGTCTCTGTCTCTGTCTCTGTCTCTGTCTCTGTCTCTGCCTCTGTCACCGTCACTGTCTCTGTCTCGGTCTTTGTGTCTGTCTCTGTCTCTGTCGCTGTCTCTGTCTGAGACTCTGTCTCTGTCTCTGTCTCTGTCTCTGCCGCTGTCTCTGTCTCTGTCTCTGTCTCAGTCTCTGTCTCTCTCTCTCCGTCTCTGTCTCTGTATCTGTCTCTGTCTCTGTCTGAGACTCTGCCTTTGTCTCTGTCTCTGTCTCTGTCTCTGTCTCTGTCTCTGTCTCTGTCTCTGTCTCTGCCTCCGTTTCTGTCTCTGTCTCTGTCTCTGTCTCTGTCTCTGTCTCTGTCTCTCTCTCTGTCTCTGTCACTGTCTCGGTCTTTGTCTCTGTCTCTGTCTCTGTCTCTGTCCCTGTCTCTGTCTCTGTCTCTGCCTCTGTCTCTGTCTCTGTCTCTGTCTCTGTCTCTGTCTCTGTCTCTGTCTCTGTCCCTGGCTCTGTCTCTGCCTCTGTCTCCGTCTCTGTCTCTGTTTCTGTCTCTATCTCCGTCTCCGTCTCTGTCTCTGTCTCTGTCTCTGTCTCTGTCTCTGTCTCTGTCTCTGTCTCTGTCTCTGTCTCTGTCTCTGTCTCTGTCTCTGTCTCTGTCTCTGCCTCTGCCTCTGCCTCTGTCTCTGTCTCTGTCTCTGTCGCTGTCTCTCCCTCTGTTTCTGTCTCCGTCTCTGTCCCTGGCTCTGTCTCTGCCTCTGTCTGCGTCTCTGTCTCTGTCTCTGTCTCGGTCTCTGTCTCTGTCTCTGTCTCTGTCTCTGTCTCTGTCTCTGTCTCTGTCTCTGTCTCTGTCTCTGTCTCTGTCTCTGTCTCTGTCTCTGTCTCTGTCTCTGTCTCTGTCTCTGTCTCTGTCTCTGTCTCTGTCTCTGTCTCTGTCTCTGTCACTGTCTCTCCCTCTGTCTCTGCCTCTGTCTCTGTCTCTGTCTCTGTCTCTGTCTCTGTCTCTGTCTCTGTCTCTGTCTCTGTCTCTCTCTCTGTCTCTGTCTCTGTCTCTGACGCTGTCTCTGTCTCTGTCGCTGTCTCTCCCTCTGTCTCTGTCTCCGTCTCAGTCTCTGTCTCTGTCTCTGTGTCTATCTCTGCCTCTGACTCTGTCGCTGTCCCTGTCTACGTCTCTGTCTCTGTCTCCGTCTGCGTCTCTGTCTCTGTCTCCCTCTCTGTCCCAGTCTCTGTTTCTGTCTCCGTCTCTGTCCCTGTCTCTGTCTCTGCCTCTGTCACCGTCTCTGTCTCTGTCTCTGTCTCTGTCTCTGTCTCTGTCTCTGTCTCTGTCTCTGTCGCTGTCTCTGTCTCTGTCTCTGTCTCAGTCTCAGTCTCTGCCTCTGTCTCTGTCTCTGTCTCTGTCTCTGTCTCTGTCCGTGTCTCTGTCTCTCCCTCTGTCTCTGTCTCTGTCTCTTCCTCGGTCTGTGTCTCTGTCTCTGCCTCTGTCTCCGTCTCTGTCTCTGTCTCTGTCCCAGTGCCTCTCCCTGTGCCTGTCGCTGTCTCTGTCTCTGTCTCTGTCTCTGTCCCAGTGCCTCTCCCTGTGCCTGTCGCTGTCTCTGTCTCTGTCTCTGTCCATTCCTCTGTCTCTGTCTCTGTCTCTGTCTCCGTCTCCGTCTCTGTCTCTGTCTCTGTCTCTGTCTCTGTCTCTGTCTCTGTCTCTGTCTCTGTCTCTGTCTCTGTCTCTGTCTCTGTCTCTGCCTCTGTCTCTGTCTCTGTCTCTGTCTCTGCCTCTGTCACCGTCACTGTCTCTGTCTCGGTCTTTGTCTCTGTCTCAGTCCCTGGCTCTGTCTCTGCCTCTGTCTCCGTCTCAGTCTCTGTTTCTGTCTCTATCTCCGTCTCGGTCTCTGTCTCCGTCTCTGTCTCTGACTCTGTCTCTGTCTCTGCATCTGCCCCTGTCTCTGTCTCTGTCTCAGTCGCTGTCTCTCCCTCTGTCTCTGTCTCCGTCTCTGTCCCTGGCTCTGTCTCCGCCTCTGTCTCCGTCTCTGTCTCTGTCTCGGTCATTGTCTCTGTCTCTGTCTCTGTCCCTGGCTTTATCTCTGCCTCTGTCTCTGTCTCTGTCCCTGCCTCTGTCTCTGTCTCTGTTTCTGTCGCTGTATCTCCCTCAGTCTCTGTCACCGTCTCTGTCCCTGGCTCTGTCTCTGCCTCTGTCACCGTCTCTGTCTCTGTCGCGGTTTTTGTCTCTGTCTCTGTCTCTGTCTCTGTCTCTGTCTCTGTCTCTGTCTCTGTCTCTGTCTCTGCCTCTGTCACCGTCACTGTCTCTGTCTCGGTCTTTGTGTCTGTCTCTGTCTCTGTCGCTGTCTCTGTCTGAGACTCTGTCTCTGTCTCTGTCTCTGTCTCTGCCGCTGTCTCTGTCTCTGTCTCTGTCTCAGTCTCTGTCTCTCTCTCTCCGTCTCTGTCTCTGTATCTGTCTCTGTCTCTGTCTGAGACTCTGCCTTTGTCTCTGTCTCTGTCTCTGTCTCTGTCTCTGTCTCTGTCTCTGTCTCTGTCTCTGCCTCCGTTTCTGTCTCTGTCTCTGTCTCTGTCTCTGTCTCTGTCTCTGTCTCTCTCTCTGTCTCTGTCACTGTCTCGGTCTTTGTCTCTGTCTCTGTCTCTGTCTCTGTCCCTGTCTCTGTCTCTGTCTCTGCCTCTGTCTCTGTCTCTGTCTCTGTCTCTGTCTCTGTCTCTGTCTCTGTCTCTGTCTCTGTCCCTGGCTCTGTCTCTGCCTCTGTCTCCGTCTCTGTCTCTGTTTCTGTCTCTATCTCCGTCTCCGTCTCTGTCTCTGTCTCTGTCTCTGTCTCTGTCTCTGTCTCTGTCTCTGTCTCTGTCTCTGTCTCTGTCTCTGTCTCTGTCTCTGTCTCTGTCTCTGTCTCTGCCTCTGCCTCTGCCTCTGTCTCTGTCTCTGTCTCTGTCGCTGTCTCTCCCTCTGTTTCTGTCTCCGTCTCTGTCCCTGGCTCTGTCTCTGCCTCTGTCTGCGTCTCTGTCTCTGTCTCTGTCTCGGTCTCTGTCTCTGTCTCTGTCTCTGTCTCTGTCTCTGTCTCTGTCTCTGTCTCTGTCTCTGTCTCTGTCTCTGTCTCTGTCTCTGTCTCTGTCTCTGTCTCTGTCTCTGTCTCTGTCTCTGTCACTGTCTCTCCCTCTGTCTCTGCCTCTGTCTCTGTCTCTGTCTCTGTCTCTGTCTCTGTCTCTGTCTCTGTCTCTGTCTCTGTCTCTCTCTCTGTCTCTGTCTCTGTCTCTGACGCTGTCTCTGTCTCTGTCGCTGTCTCTCCCTCTGTCTCTGTCTCCGTCTCAGTCTCTGTCTCTGTCTCTGTGTCTATCTCTGCCTCTGACTCTGTCGCTGTCCCTGTCTACGTCTCTGTCTCTGTCTCCGTCTGCGTCTCTGTCTCTGTCTCCCTCTCTGTCCCAGTCTCTGTTTCTGTCTCCGTCTCTGTCCCTGTCTCTGTCTCTGCCTCTGTCACCGTCTCTGTCTCTGTCTCTGTCTCTGTCTCTGTCTGAGACTCTGCCTCTGTCTCTGTCTCTGTCTCTGTCTCTGCCTCTGTATCTGTCTCTGTCTCTGTCTCTGTCACTGTCTCTGTCTCTGTCTCTGTCTCTGTCTGAGACTCTGCCTCTGTCTCTGTCTCTGTCTCTGTCTCTGTCTCTGTCTCTGCCTCCGTTTCTGTCTCTGTCTCTGTCTCTGTCTCTGTCTCTGTCTCTCTCTCTGTCTCTGTCACTGTCTCGGTCTTTGTCTCTGTCTCTGTCTCTGTCTCTGTCCCTGTCTCTGACTCTGTCTCTGTCTCTGTCTCTGTCTCTGTCTCTGTCTCTGTCTCTGTCTCTGTCTCTGTCTCTGTCTCTGTCTCTGTCTCTGTCTCTGTCTCTGTCTCCGACTCTGTCACTGTCTCTCCCTCTGTCTCTGTCTCTGTCTCTGTCTCTGTCACTGTCTCTCCCTCCGTATCTGTCTCTGTCTATGTCTCTGTCTCTGTCTCTGTCTCAGCCTCTGTCTCTGTCTCTGTCTCTGTCTCTGTCACTGTCTCTCCCTCTGTCTCTGTCTCTGTCTCTGTCTCTGTCCCTGGCTCTGTCTCTGCCTCTGTCTCCGTCTCTGCCTCTGCCTCTGTCTCTGTCTCTGTCTCTGTCTCTGTCTCTGTCTCTGTCTCTGTCTCTGTCTCTCTCTCTGTCTCTGTCTCTGTCTCTGTCTCTGACGCTGTCTCTGTCTCTGTCGCTGTCTCTCCCTCTGTCTCTGTCTCCGTCTCAGTCTCTGTCTCTGTCTCTGTGTCTATCTCTGCCTCTGACTCTGTCGCTGTCCCTGTCTACGTCTCTGTCTCTGTCTCCGTCTGCGTCTCTGTCTCTGTCTCCCTCTATGTCCCAGTCTCTGTTTCTGTCTCCGTCTCTGTCCCTGTCTCTGTCTCTGCCTCTGTCACCGTCTCTGTCTCTGTCTCTGTCTCTGTCTCTGTCTGAGACTCTGCCTCTGTCTCTGTCTCTGTCTCTGTCTCTGCCTCTGTATCTGTCTCTGTCTCTGTCTCTGTCACTGTCTCTGTCTCTGTCTCTGTCTCTGTCTGAGACTCTGCCTCTGTCTCTGTCTCTGTCTCTGTCTCTGTCCCTGTCTCTGTCTCTGTCTCTGTCTCTGTCTCTGTCTCTGTCTCTGTCTCTGTCTCTGTCTCTGTCTCTGTCTCTGTCTCTGTCTCTGTCTCTGTCTCTGTCTCTGTCTCTGTCTCTGTCTCTGTCTCTGTCTCTGTCTCCGTCTCTGTCACTGTCTCTCCCTCTGTCTCTGTCTCTGTCTCTGTCTCTGTCACTGTCTCTCCCTCTGTATCTGTCTCTGTCTATGTCTCTGTCTCTGTCACTGTCTCTGTCTCTGTCTCTGTCTCTGTCTCTGTCTCTGTCTCTGTCTCTGTCTCTGTCTCTGTCTCTGTCTCTGTCTCTGTCTCTGTCTCTGTCTCTGTCTCTGTCTCTGTCTCTGTCTCTGTCTCAGTCTCAGTCTCTGCCTCTGTCTCTGTCTCTGTCTCTGTCTCTGTCTCTGTCCGTGTCTCTGTCTCTCCCTCTGTCTCTGTCTCTGTCTCTTCCTCGGTCTGTGTCTCTGTCTCTGCCTCTGTCTCCGTCTCTGTCTCTGTCTCTGTCCCAGTGCCTCTCCCTGTGCCTGTCGCTGTCTCTGTCTCTGTCTCTGTCTCTGTCCCAGTGCCTCTCCCTGTGCCTGTCGCTGTCTCTGTCTCTGTCTCTGTCCATTCCTCTGTCTCTGTTTCTGTCTCTATCTCCGTCTCTGTCTCTGTCTCTGTCTCTGTCTCTGTCTCTGTCTCTGTCTCTGTCTCTGTCTCTGTCTCTGTCTCTGTCTCTGTCTCTGTCTCTGTCTCTGTCTCTGTCTCTGTCTCTGTCTCTGTCTCTGTCTCTGTCTCTGTCTCTGTCTCTGTCTCTGTCTCTGTCTCTGTCTCTGTCTCTGTCTCTGTCTCTGTCTCTGTCTCTGTCTCTGTCTCTGTCTCTGTCTCTGTCTCTGTCTCTGTCTCAGTCTCTGTCTCTGTCTCCGTCTCTGTCTCTGTCTCTGTCTTTGTCTCCGTCTCTGTCTCCGTGTCTGTCTCTGTCCCCGTATCTGTCTCTGCCTCTGTCGCTGTCTCTCCCTCCGTCTCTGTCTCTGTCTCCGTCTCTGTCCCTGGCTCTGTCTCTGCCTCCGTCTCCGTCTCCATCTCTGTCTCTGTCTCTGCCTTTGTCGCTGTCTCTCCCTCTATCTCTGTCTCTGTCCCTGTCTGTGTCTCTGACTCTGTCTCGGTCTTTGTCTCCGTCTCTGCCTCTGTCTCTGTCTCTGGCTCTGTCTCTGCCTCTGTCTCCGTCCCTGACTCTGTCTCTGTCTCTGTGTCTATCTCTGCCTCTGACCCTGTCGCTGGCCCTGTCTACGTCTCTGTCTCTGTCTCCGTCTGCGCCTCTGTCTCTGTCTCCGTCTCTGTCCCAGTCTCTGTTTCTGTCTCCGTCTCTGTCCCTGGCTCTGTCTCTGTCTCTGTCACCGTCTCTGTCACTGTCTCGGTCTTTGACTCTGTCTCTGTCTCTGTCTCTGTCTCTGTCTCTGTCTCTGTCTCTGTCTCTGTCTCTGTCTGAGACTCTGCCTCTGTCTCTGTCTCTGTCCTGTCTCTGCCTCTGTATCTGTCTCTGTCTCTGTCTCTGTCTCTGTCTCTGTCTCTGTCTCTGTATCTGTCTCTGTCTCTGTCTCTGTCTCTGTCACTGTCTCTCCCTCTGTCTCTGCCTCTGTCTCTGTCCCTGGCTCTGTCTCTGCCTCTGTCTCCGTCTCTAACTCTGTCCCTGTCTCTATCTCCGTCTCTGTCTCTGTCTCTGTCTCTGTCTCTGTCTCTGTATCTGTCTCTCTCACTGTCTCCGTCTCTGTCTCTGTCTCTGTCTCAGTCACTGTCTCTGTCTCCGTCGTTGTCTCTTACCCCTCCGTCTCTGTCTCTGTCTCTGTCTCTGTCTCTGTCTCTGTCTCTGTCTCTGTCTCTGTGTCTGTCTCGGTCTTTGTCTCCGTCTCTGTCTCTGTCCCTGTCTCTGTCTCTGCTTCTGTCTCTGTCTCTGTCTATGTCTCTGTCTCTGTCTCCGTCTCTGTCTCTGCCGCTGTCTCTGTCTCTGTCTCAGTCTCTGTCTCTGTCTCCGTCTCTGTCTCTGTCTCTGTCTCTGCCTCTGTCCCTGTCTCTGTTTCTGTCTCTGCCTCTGTCGCTGTCTCTCACTCTGTCTCTGTCTCCGTCTCTGTCCCTGGCTCTGTCTCTGCCTCTGTCTCCGTCTATGTCTCTGTCCCTGTCTCTGTCTCGGTCTTTGTCTCCGTCTCTGTCTCCGTCTCTGTCTCTGTCCCCGTATCTCTCTCTGCATCTGTCGCTGTCTCTCCATCTGTCCCTGTCTCTGCCTCTGTCTCCGTCTCTGTCTCTGTTTCTGTCTCTATCTCCGTCTCTGTCTCTGTCTCTGTCTCTGTCTCTGTCTCAGTCTCTGTCTCTGTCTCTGTCTCTGTCTCTGTCTCTGTCTCTGTCTCTGTCTCTGTCTCTGTCTCTGTCTCTGTCTCTGTCTCTGTCTCTGTCTCTGTCTCTGTCTCTGTCTCTGTCTCTGTCTCTGTCTCTGTCTCTGTCTCTGTCTCTGTCTCTGTCTCTGTCTCTGTCTCTGTCTCTGTCTCTGTCTCTGTCTCTGTCTCTGTCTCTGTCTCTGTCTCTGTCTCTGTCTCTGTCTCAGTCTCTGTCTCTGTCTCCGTCTCTGTCTCTGTCTCTGTCTTTGTCTCCGTCTCTGTCTCCGTGTCTGTCTCTGTCCCCGTATCTGTCTCTGCCTCTGTCGCTGTCTCTCCCTCCGTCTCTGTCTCTGTCTCCGTCTCTGTCCCTGGCTCTGTCTCTGCCTCCGTCTCCGTCTCCATCTCTGTCTCTGTCTCGGTCTTTGTCGCCGTCTCTGTCTCCGTCTCTGTCTCTGTCCCCATATCTGTCTCTGTCTCTGTTTCTGTCTCTGCCTCTGTCGCTGTCTCTCCCTCCGTCTCTGTCTCTGTCTCTGTCTGTGTCTCTGACTCTGTCTCAGTCTCCGTCTCTGTCTCTGTCTCGGTCTCTGTCTCTGTCTCTGTCTCAGTCTCTGTCTCTGTCTCTGTCTCTGTCGCTGCCTCTGTCTCTGTCTCGATCTCTGTCTGTGTCTCTTTCTCTGTCGCTGTCTCTCCCTCTGTCTCTGTCTCTGTCTCTGTCCCTGGCTCTGTCTCTGCCTCTGTCTCCGTCTCTGTCTCTGTTTCTGTCTCTATCTCCGTCTCCGTCTCTGTCTCTGTCTCTGTCTCTGTCTCTGTCTCTGTCTCTGTCTCTGTCTCTGTCTCTGTCTCTGTCTCTGTCTCTGTCTCTGTCTCTGTCTCTGCCTCTGCCTCTGCCTCTGTCTCTGTCTCTGTCTCTGTCGCTGTCTCTCCCTCTGTTTCTGTCTCCGTCTCTGTCCCTGGCTCTGTCTCTGCCTCTGTCTCCGTCTCTGTCTCTGTCTCTGTCTCTGTCTCTGTCTCTGTCTCTGTCTCTGTCTCTGTCTCTGTCTCTGTCTCTGTCTCTGTCTCTGCCTCTGTCTCTGTCTCTGTCTCTGTCTCTGTCTCTGTCACTGTCTCTGCCTCTGTCTCTGCCTCTGTCTCTGTCCCTGGCTCAGTCTCTGCCTCTGTCTCCGTCTCTGACTCTGTCTCTGTCTCTGTCTCTGTCTCTGCCTCTGTCTCCGTCTCTGTCTCTGTCTCTGTCTCTGTCTCTGTCTCTGTCACTGTCTCTGCCTCTGTCTCTGCCTCTGTCTCTGTCTCTGTCTCTGTCTCTGCCTCTGTCTCCGTCTCTGTCTCTGTTTCTGTCTCTATCTCCGTCTCCGTCTCTGTCTCTGTCTCTGTCTCTGTCTCTGTCTCTGTCTCTGTCTCTGTCTCTGTCTCCGTCGCTGTCTCTGTCTCTGTCTCTGTCTCTGTCTCTGTCTCTGTCACTGTGTCTCCCTCTGTCTCCGTCTCTGTCTCTGTCCCTGGCTCTGTCTCTGCCTCTGTCTCCGTCTCTGTCTCTGTCTCTGTCCCTGTCTCTGTCTCTGTCTCTGTCTCTGTCTCTGTCTCTGTCTCTGCCTCTGTCTCTGTCTCTGTCTCTGTCTCTGTCTCTGTCTCTGTCTCTGTCTCTGTCTCTGTCTCTGTCTCTGTCTCTGTCTCTGTCTCTGTCTCTGTCTCTGTCTCTGTCTCTGTCTCTGTCTCTGACACTGTCTCTGTCTCTGTCTCTGTCTCTGTCTCTGTCTCTGTCTCTGTCTCTGTCTCTGTCTCTGTCTCTGTCTCTGTCTCCGTCGCTGTCTCTGTCTCTGTCTCTGTCTCCGTCGCTGTCTCTGCCGCTGTCTCTGACGCTGTCTCTGTCTCAGTCGCAGTCCCTGGCTCTGTCTCTGCCTCTGTCTCTGTCTCTGCATCTGTCTCTGTCTCTGTCCCTGTCCCTGCCCTGTCTCTCTCTCTGTCTCTGTCTCTGTGTCTATCTCTATCTCTGTGTCTGTCTCTGTCTCTGTCTCTGTCTCTATCTCTATCTCTGTGTCTGTCTCTATCTCCGTCTCTGTCTCTGTCTCTGTCTCTGTCTCTGTCTCTGTCTCTGTCTCTGTCTCTGTCTCTGTCTCTGTCTCTGTCTCTGTCTCTGTCTCTGTCTCTGTGTCTATCTCTGCCTCTGACTCTGTCGCTGTCCCTGTCTACGTCTCTGTCTCTGTCTCCGTCTGCGTCTCTGTCTCTGTCTCCCTCTCTGTCCCAGTCTCTGTTTCTGTCTCCGTCTCTGTCCCTGTCTCTGTCTCTGCCTCTGTCACCGTCTCTGTCTCTGTCTCTGTCTCTGTCTCTGTCTGAGACTCTGCCTCTGTCTCTGTCTCTGTCTCTGTCTCTGCCTCTGTATCTGTCTCTGTCTCTGTCTCTGTCACTGTCTCTGTCTCTGTCTCTGTCTCTGTCTGAGACTCTGCCTCTGTCTCTGTCTCTGTCTCTGTCTCTGTCTCTGTCTCTGCCTCCGTTTCTGTCTCTGTCTCTGTCTCTGTCTCTGTCTCTGTCTCTCTCTCTGTCTCTGTCACTGTCTCGGTCTTTGTCTCTGTCTCTGTCTCTGTCTCTGTCCCTGTCTCTGACTCTGTCTCTGTCTCTGTCTCTGTCTCTGTCTCTGTCTCTGTCTCTGTCTCTGTCTCTGTCTCTGTCTCTGTCTCTGTCTCTGTCTCTGTCTCTGTCTCCGACTCTGTCACTGTCTCTCCCTCTGTCTCTGTCTCTGTCTCTGTCTCTGTCACTGTCTCTCCCTCCGTATCTGTCTCTGTCTATGTCTCTGTCTCTGTCTCTGTCTCAGCCTCTGTCTCTGTCTCTGTCTCTGTCTCTGTCACTGTCTCTCCCTCTGTCTCTGTCTCTGTCTCTGTCTCTGTCCCTGGCTCTGTCTCTGCCTCTGTCTCCGTCTCTGCCTCTGCCTCTGTCTCTGTCTCTGTCTCTGTCTCTGTCTCTGTCTCTGTCTCTGTCTCTGTCTCTCTCTCTGTCTCTGTCTCTGTCTCTGTCTCTGACGCTGTCTCTGTCTCTGTCGCTGTCTCTCCCTCTGTCTCTGTCTCCGTCTCAGTCTCTGTCTCTGTCTCTGTGTCTATCTCTGCCTCTGACTCTGTCGCTGTCCCTGTCTACGTCTCTGTCTCTGTCTCCGTCTGCGTCTCTGTCTCTGTCTCCCTCTATGTCCCAGTCTCTGTTTCTGTCTCCGTCTCTGTCCCTGTCTCTGTCTCTGCCTCTGTCACCGTCTCTGTCTCTGTCTCTGTCTCTGTCTCTGTCTGAGACTCTGCCTCTGTCTCTGTCTCTGTCTCTGTCTCTGCCTCTGTATCTGTCTCTGTCTCTGTCTCTGTCACTGTCTCTGTCTCTGTCTCTGTCTCTGTCTGAGACTCTGCCTCTGTCTCTGTCTCTGTCTCTGTCTCTGTCTCTGTCTCTGCCTCCGTTTCTGTCTCTGTCTCTGTCTCTGTCTCTGTCTCTGTCTCTGTCTCTGTCTCTGTCTCTGTCTCTCTCTCTGTCTCTGTCACTATCTCGGTCTTTGTCTCTGTCTCTGTCTCTGTCTCTGTCCCTGTCTCTGTCTCTGTCTCTGTCTCTGTCTCTGTCTCTGTCTCTGTCTCTGTCTCTGTCTCTGTCTCTGTCTCTGTCTCTGTCTCTGTCTCTGTCTCTGTCTCTGTCTCTGTCTCTGTCTCTGTCTCTGTCTCTGTCTCCGTCTCTGTCACTGTCTCTCCCTCTGTCTCTGTCTCTGTCTCTGTCTCTGTCACTGTCTCTCCCTCTGTATCTGTCTCTGTCTATGTCTCTGTCTCTGTCACTGTCTCTGTCTCTGTCTCTGTCTCTGTCTCTGTCTCTGTCTCTGTCTCTGTCTCTGTCTCTGTCTCTGTCTCTGTCTCTGTCTCTGTCTCTGTCTCTGTCTCTGTCTCTGTCTCTGTCTCTGTCTCAGTCTCAGTCTCTGCCTCTGTCTCTGTCTCTGTCTCTGTCTCTGTCTCTGTCCGTGTCTCTGTCTCTCCCTCTGTCTCTGTCTCTGTCTCTTCCTCGGTCTGTGTCTCTGTCTCTGCCTCTGTCTCCGTCTCTGTCTCTGTCTCTGTCCCAGTGCCTCTCCCTGTGCCTGTCGCTGTCTCTGTCTCTGTCTCTGTCTCTGTCCCAGTGCCTCTCCCTGTGCCTGTCGCTGTCTCTGTCTCTGTCTCTGTCCATTCCTCTGTCTCTGTTTCTGTCTCTATCTCCGTCTCTGTCTCTGTCTCTGTCTCTGTCTCTGTCTCAGTCTCTGTCTCTGTCTCTGTCTCTGTCTCTGTCTCTGTCTCTGTCTCTGTCTCTGTCTCTGTCTCTGTCTCTGTCTCTGTCTCTGTCTCTGTCTCTGTCTCTGTCTCTGTCTCTGTCTCTGTCTCTGTCTCTGTCTCTGTCTCTGTCTCTGTCTCTGTCTCTGTCTCTGTCTCTGTCTCAGTCTCTGTCTCTGTCTCCGTCTCTGTCTCTGTCTCTGTCTTTGTCTCCGTCTCTGTCTCCGTGTCTGTCTCTGTCCCCGTATCTGTCTCTGCCTCTGTCGCTGTCTCTCCCTCCGTCTCTGTCTCTGTCTCCGTCTCTGTCCCTGGCTCTGTCTCTGCCTCCGTCTCCGTCTCCATCTCTGTCTCTGTCTCTGCCTTTGTCGCTGTCTCTCCCTCTATCTCTGTCTCTGTCCCTGTCTGTGTCTCTGACTCTGTCTCGGTCTTTGTCTCCGTCTCTGCCTCTGTCTCTGTCTCTGGCTCTGTCTCTGCCTCTGTCTCCGTCCCTGACTCTGTCTCTGTCTCTGTGTCTATCTCTGCCTCTGACTCTGTCGCTGGCCCTGTCTACGTCTCTGTCTCTGTCTCCGTCTGCGCCTCTGTCTCTGTCTCCGTCTCTGTCCCAGTCTCTGTTTCTGTCTCCGTCTCTGTCCCTGGCTCTGTCTCTGTCTCTGTCACCGTCTCTGTCACTGTCTCGGTCTTTGACTCTGTCTCTGTCTCTGTCTCTGTCTCTGTCTCTGTCTCTGTCTCTGTCTCTGTCTCTGTCTCTGTCTCTGTCTGAGACTCTGCCTCTGTCTCTGTCTCTGTCCTGTCTCTGCCTCTGTATCTGTCTCTGTCTCTGTCTCTGTCTCTGTCTCTGTCTCTGTCTCTGTATCTGTCTCTGTCTCTGTCTCTGTCTCTGTCACTGTCTCTCCCTCTGTCTCTGCCTCTGTCTCTGTCCCTGGCTCTGTCTCTGCCTCTGTCTCCGTCTCTAACTCTGTCCCTGTCTCTATCTCCGTCTCTGTCTCTGTCTCTGTCTCTGTCTCTGTCTCTGTCTCTGTATCTGTCTCTCTCACTGTCTCCGTCTCTGTCTCTGTCTCTGTCTCAGTCACTGTCTCTGTCTCCGTCGTTGTCTCTTACCCCTCCGTCTCTGTCTCTGTCTCTGTCTCTGTCTCTGTCTCTGTGTCTGTCTCGGTCTTTGTCTCCGTCTCTGTCTCTGTCCCTGTCTCTGTCTCTGCTTCTGTCTCTGTCTCTGTCTATGTCTCTGTCTCTGTCTCCGTCTCTGTCTCTGCCGCTGTCTCTGTCTCTGTCTCAGTCTCTGTCTCTGTCTCCGTCTCTGTCTCTGTCTCTGTCTCTGCCTCTGTCCCTGTCTCTGTTTCTGTCTCTGCCTCTGTCGCTGTCTCTCACTCTGTCTCTGTCTCCGTCTCTGTCCCTGGCTCTGTCTCTGCCTCTGTCTCCGTCTATGTCTCTGTCCCTGTCTCTGTCTCGGTCTTTGTCTCCGTCTCTGTCTCCGTCTCTGTCTCTGTCCCCGTATCTCTCTCTGCATCTGTCGCTGTCTCTCCATCTGTCCCTGTCTCTGCCTCTGTCTCCGTCTCTGTCTCTGTTTCTGTCTCTATCTCCGTCTCTGTCTCTGTCTCTGTCTCTGTCTCTGTCTCAGTCTCTGTCTCTGTCTCTGTCTCTGTCTCTGTCTCTGTCTCTGTCTCTGTCTCTGTCTCTGTCTCTGTCTCTGTCTCCGTCTCTGTCTCTGTCTCTGTCTCTGTCTCTGTCTCTGTCTCTGTCTCTGTCTCTGTCTCTGTCTCTGTCTCTGTCTCTGTCTCTGTCTCTGTCTCTGTCTCTGTCTCTGTCTCTGTCTCTGTCTCAGTCTCTGTCTCTGTCTCCGTCTCTGTCTCTGTCTCTGTCTTTGTCTCCGTCTCTGTCTCCGTGTCTGTCTCTGTCCCCGTATCTGTCTCTGCCTCTGTCGCTGTCTCTCCCTCCGTCTCTGTCTCTGTCTCCGTCTCTGTCCCTGGCTCTGTCTCTGCCTCCGTCTCCGTCTCCATCTCTGTCTCTGTCTCGGTCTTTGTCGCCGTCTCTGTCTCCGTCTCTGTCTCTGTCCCCGTATCTGTCTCTGTCTCTGTTTCTGTCTCTGCCTTTGTCGCTGTCTCTCCCTCCGTCTCTGTCTCTGTCTCTGTCTGTGTCTCTGACTCTGTCTCAGTCTCCGTCTCTGTCTCTGTCTCGGTCTCTGTCTCTGTCTCTGTCTCAGTCTCTGTCTCTGTCTCTGTCTCTGTCGCTGCCTCTGTCTCTGTCTCGATCTCTGTCTGTGTCTCTTTCTCTGTCGCTGTCTCTCCCTCTGTCTCTGTCTCTGTCTCTGTCCCTGGCTCTGTCTCTGCCTCTGTCTCCGTCTCTGTCTCTGTTTCTGTCTCTATCTCCGTCTCCGTCTCTGTCTCTGTCTCTGTCTCTGTCTCTGTCTCTGTCTCTGTCTCTGTCTCTGTCTCTGTCTCTGTCTCTGTCTCTGTCTCTGTCTCTGTCTCTGTCTCTGCCTCTGCCTCTGCCTCTGTCTCTGTCTCTGTCTCTGTCGCTGTCTCTCCCTCTGTTTCTGTCTCCGTCTCTGTCCCTGGCTCTGTCTCTGCCTCTGTCTCCGTCTCTGTCTCTGTCTCTGTCTCTGTCTCTGTCTCTGTCTCTGTCTCTGTCTCTGTCTCTGTCTCTGTCTCTGTCTCTGTCTCTGCCTCTGTCTCTGTCTCTGTCTCTGTCTCTGTCTCTGTCACTGTCTCTGCCTCTGTCTCTGCCTCTGTCTCTGTCCCTGGCTCAGTCTCTGCCTCTGTCTCCGTCTCTGACTCTGTCTCTGTCTCTGTCTCTGTCTCTGCCTCTGTCTCCGTCTCTGTCTCTGTCTCTGTCTCTGTCTCTGTCTCTGTCACTGTCTCTGCCTCTGTCTCTGCCTCTGTCTCTGTCCCTGGCTCAGTCTCTGCCTCTGTCTCCGTCTCTGACTCTGTCTCTGTCTCTGTCTCTGTCTCTGCCTCTGTCTCCGTCTCTGTCTCTGTTTCTGTCTCTATCTCCGTCTCCGTCTCTGTCTCTGTCTCTGTCTCTGTCTCTGTCTCTGTCTCTGTCTCTGTCTCTGTCTCCGTCGCTGTCTCTGTCTCTGTCTCTGTCTCTGTCTCTGTCTCTGTCACTGTGTCTCCCTCTGTCTCCGTCTCTGTCTCTGTCCCTGGCTCTGTCTCTGCCTCTGTCTCCGTCTCTGTCTCTGTCTCTGTCCCTGTCTCTGTCTCTGTCTCTGTCTCTGTCTCTGTCTCTGTCTCTGCCTCTGTCTCTGTCTCTGTCTCTGTCTCTGTCTCTGTCTCTGTCTCTGTCTCTGTCTCTGTCTCTGTCTCTGTCTCTGTCTCTGTCTCTGTCTCTGTCTCTGTCTCTGTCTCTGTCTCTGTCTCTGTCTCTGTCTCTGTCTCTGACACTGTCTCTGTCTCTGTCTCTGTCTCTGTCTCTGTCTCTGTCTCTGTCTCTGTCTCTGTCTCCGTCGCTGTCTCTGTCTCTGTCTCTGTCTCCGTCGCTGTCTCTGCCGCTGTCTCTGACGCTGTCTCTGTCTCAGTCGCAGTCCCTGGCTCTGTCTCTGCCTCTGTCTCTGTCTCTGCATCTGTCTCTGTCTCTGTCCCTGTCCCTGCCCTGTCTCTCTCTCTGTCTCTGTCTCTGTGTCTATCTCTATCTCTGTGTCTGTCTCTGTCTCTGTCTCTGTCTCTATCTCTATCTCTGTGTCTGTCTCTATCTCCGTCTCTGTCTCTGTCTCTGTCTCTGTCTCTGTCTCTGTCTCTGTCTCTGTCTCTGTCTCTGTCTCTGTCTCTGTCTCTGTCTCTGTCTCTGTCTCTGTCTCTGCCTCTGTCACCGTCACTGTCTCTGTCTCGGTCTTTGTGTCTGTCTCTGTCTCTGTCGCTGTCTCTGTCTGAGACTCTGTCTCTGTCTCTGTCTCTGTCTCTGCCGCTGTCTCTGTCTCTGTCTCTGTCTCAGTCTCTGTCTCTCTCTCTCCGTCTCTGTCTCTGTATCTGTCTCTGTCTCTGTCTCTGTCCCTGTCTGAGACTCTGCCTCTGTCTCTGTCTCTGTCTCTGTCTCTGTCTCTGTCTCTGTCTCCGTCTCTGTCTCTGTCCCCGTATCTGTCTCTGTCTCTGTTTCTGTCTCTGTCTCTGCCTCTGTCTCTGTCTCTGTCTCTGTCTCTGTCCCTGGCTCTGTCTCTGCATCTGTCTCCGTCTCTGTCTCTGCCTCTGTCTCTGTCTCTGTCTCTGTCTCTGTCTCTGTCTCTGTCTCTGTCTCTCTCTCTGTCTCTGTCTCTGTCTCTGTCTCTGTCTCTGACGCTGTCTCTGTCTCTGTCTGAGACTCTGCCCCTGTCTCTGTCTCTCTCTCTGTCTCTGTCTCTGTCTCTGTCTCTGTCTCTGTCTCTGTCTCTGTCTCTGTCTCTGTCTCTGTCTCTGTCTCTGTCTCTGTCTCTGTCTCTGTCTCTGTCTCTGTCTCTGTCTCTGTCTCTGTCTCTGTCTCTGTCTCTGTCTCTGTCTCTGTCTCTGTCTCTGTCACTGTCTCTCCCTCTGTCTCTGCCTCTGTCTCTGTCCCTGGCTCTGTCTCTGCCTCTGTCTCCGTCTCTGACTCTGTCTCTGTCTCTATCTCCGTCTCTGTCTCTGTCTCTGTCTCTGTCTCTGTCTCTGTCTCTGTCTCTGTCTCTGTCTCTGTCTCTGTCTCTGTCTCTGTCTCTGTCTCTGTCTCTGTCTCTGTCTCTGTCTCTGTCTCTGTCTCTGTCTGAGACTCTGCCTCTGTCTCTGTCTCTGTCTCTGTCTCTGTCTCTGTCTCTGCCTATGTCTCTGTCTCTGTCTCTGTCTCTGTCTCTGTCTCTGTCTCTGTCTCTCTCTCTGTAACTGTCTCGGTCTTTGTCTCTGTCTCTGTCTCTGTCTCTCTCTCTGTCTCTGTCACTGTCTCGGTCTTTGTCTCTGTCTCTGTCTCTGTCTCTGTCTCTGTCCCTGTCTCTGTCTCTGTCTCTGTCTCTGTCTCTGTCTCTGTCTCTGTCTCTGTCTCTGTCTCTGTCTCTGTCTCTGTCTCTGTCTCTGTCTCTGTCTCTGTCTCTGTCTCTGCCTCTGTCACTGTCTCTCCCTCTGTCTCTGTCTCTGTCTCTGTCTCTGTCACTGTCTCTCCCTCTGTATCTGTCTCTGTCTATGTCTCTGTCTCTGTCACTGTCTCTGTCTCTGTCTCTGTCTCTGTCTCTGTCTCTGTATCTGTCTCTGTCTCTGTCCCTGTCTCTGTCTCTGTCTCTGTCTCTGTCTCTGTCTCAGTCTCTGTCTCTGCCTCTGTCTCTGTCTCTGTTTCTGTCACTGCCTCTGTCGCTGTCTCTCCCTCTGTCACTGTCTCCGTATCTGTCCCTGGCTCTGTCTCTGCCTCTGTCTCCGTCTCTGTCTCTGTCTCGGTCTTTGTCTCCGTCTCTGTCTCCGTCTCTGTCACTGTCCCCGTATCTGTCTCTGCCTCTGTCGCTGTCTCTCTCACTGTCTCTGTCTCTGTCTCCGTCTCTGTCCCTGGCTCTGTCTCTGCCTCTGTCTCCGTCTCCGTCTCTGTCTCTGTCTCTGTCTCGGTCTTTGTCTCCGTCTCTGTCTCCGTCTCTGTCTCTGTCCCCGTATCTGTCTCTGTCTCTGTTTCTGTCTCTGTCTCTGCCTCTGTCTCTGTCTCTGTCTCTGTCTCTGTCCCTGGCTCTGTCTCTGCATCTGTCTCCGTCTCTGTCTCTGCCTCTGTCTCTGTCTCTGTCTCTGTCTCTGTCTCTGTCTCTGTCTCTGTCTCTGTCTCTCTCTCTGTCTCTGTCTCTGTCTCTGTCTCTGTCTCTGACGCTGTCTCTGTCTCTGTCGCTGTCTCTCCCTCTGTCTCTGTCTCCGTCTCAGTCTCTGTCTCTGTCTCTGTGTCTATCTCTGCCTCTGACTCTGTCGCTGTCCCTGTCTACGTCTCTGTCTCTGTCTCCGTCTGCGTCTCTGTCTCTGTCTCCGTCTCTGTCCCAGTCTCTGTTTCTGTCTCCGTCTCTGTCCCTGTCTCTGTCTCTGCCTCTGTCACCGTCTCTGTCTCTGTCTCTGTCTCTGTCTCTGTCTGAGACTCTGCCTCTGTCTCTGTGTCTGTCTCTGTCTCTGCCTCTGTATCTGTCTCTGTCTCTGTCTCTGTCTCTGTCTCCGTCTCTGTCTCTGTCTCTGTCTCTGTCTCTGTCTCTGTCTCTGTCTCTGTCTCTGTCTCTGTCACTGTCTCTCCCTCTGTCTCTGCCTCTGTCTCTGTCCCTGGCTCTGTCTCTGCCTCTGTCTCCGTCTCTGACTCTGTCTCTGTCTCTATCTCCGTCTCTGTCTCTGTCTCTGTCTCTGTCTCTGTCTCTGTCTCTGTCTCTGTCTCTGTCTCTGTCTCTGTCTCTGTCTCTGTCTGAGACTCTGCCTCTGTCTCTGTCTCTGTCTCTGTCTCTGTCTCTGTCTCTGCCTCTGTCTCTGTCTCTGTCTCTGTCTCTGTCTCTGTCTCTGTCTCTGTCTCTCTCTCTGTAACTGTCTCGGTCTTTGTCTCTGTCTCTGTCTCTGTCTCTCTCTCTGTCTCTGTCTCTGTCTCTGTCTCTGTCTCTGTCTCTGTCTCTGTCTCTGTCTCTGTCTCTGTCTCTGTCTCTGTCTCTGTCTCTGTCTCTGTCTCTGTCTCTGTCTCTGTCTCAGTCACTGTCTCTCCCTCTGTCTCTGCCTCTATCTCTGTCCCTGGCTCTGTCTCTGCCTCTTTCTCTGTCTCCGTCTCTGTCTCCGTCTCTGTCTCTGTCTCTGTCTCTGTCTCTGTCTCTGTCTCTGTCTCTGTCTCTGTCTCTGTCTCTGTCTCTGTCTCTGTCTCTGTCTCGGTCTCTGTCTCTGCCTCTGCCTCTGCCTCTGCCTCTGTCTCTGTCTCTGTCTCCGTCACTGTCCCTGCCGCTGTCTCTGTCTCAGTCTCAGTCCCTGGCTCTGTCTCTGCCTCTGTCTCCGTCTCTGTCTCTGTCTCGGTCTTTGTCTCCGTCTCTGTCTCTGCCGCTGTCTCTGTCCCCGTATCTGTCTCTGTCTCTGTTTCTGTCTCTGCCTTTTTCGCTGTCTCTCCCTCTGTCTCTGTCTCTGTCCCTGTCTGTGTCTCTGACTCTGTCTCGGTCTTTGTCTCCGTCTCTGCCTCTGTCTCTGTCTCTGGCTCTGTCTCTGCCTCTGTCTCCGTCCCTGACTCTGTCTCTGTCTCTGTGTCTATCTCTGCCTCTGACTCTGTCGCTGGCCCTGTCTACGTCTCTGTCTCTGTCTCCGTCTGCGTCTCTGTCTCTGTCTCCGTCTCTGTCCCAGTCTCTGTTTCTGTCTCCGTCTCTGTCCCTGGCTCTGTCTCTGCCTCTGTCACCGTCTCTGTCACTGTCTCGGTCTTTGTCTCTGTTTCTGTCTCTGTCTCTGTCTCTGTCTCTGTCTCTGTCTGTGTCTGAGACTCTGCCTCTGTCTCTGTCTATGTCTCTGTCTCTGCCTCTGTCTCTGTCTCTGTCTCTGTCTCTGTCTCTGTCTCTGTCTCTGTCTCTGTCTCTGTCTCTCTCTCTGTCTCTGTCTCTGTCTCTGTTTCTGTCGCTGTCTCTGTCTCTGTCGCTGTCTCTCCCTCTGTCTCTGTCTCCGTCTCAGACTCTGTCTCTGTCTCTGTGTCTATCTCTGCCTCTGACTCTGTCGCTGTCCCTGTCTACGTCTCTGTCTCTGTCTCCGTCTGCGTCTCTATCTCTGTCTCCGTCTCTGTCCCAGTCTCTGTTTCTGTCTCCGTCTCTGTCCCTGGCTCTGTCTCTGCCTCTGTCACCGTCTCTGTCACTGTCTCGGTCTTTGACTCTGTCTCTGTCTCTGTCTCTGTCTCTGTCTCTGTCTCTGTCTGAGACTCTGCCTCTGTCTCTGTCTCTGTCTCTGTCTCTGTCTCTGCCTCTGTATCTGTCTCTGTCTCTGTCTCTGTCTCTGTCTCGGTCTTTGTCTCCGTCTCTGTCTCTGCCGCTGTCTCTGTCCCCGTATCTGTCTCTGTCTCTGTTTCTGTCTCTGCCTTTGTCGCTGTCTCTCCCTCTGTCTCTGTCTCTGTCCCTGTCTGTGTCTCTGACTCTGTCTCGGTCTTTGTCTCCGTCTCTGCCTCTGTCTCTGTCTCTGGCTCTGTCTCTGCCTCTGTCTCCGTCCCTGACTCTGTCTCTGTCTCTGTGTCTATCTCTGCCTCTGACTCTGTCGCTGGCCCTGTCTACGTCTCTGTCTCTGTCTCCGTCTGCGTCTCTGTCTCTGTCTCCGTCTCTGTCCCAGTCTCTGTTTCTGTCTCCGTCTCTGTCCCTGGCTCTGTCTCTGCCTCTGTCACCGTCTCTGTCACTGTCTCGGTCTTTGTCTCTGTTTCTGTCTCTGTCTCTGTCTCTGTCTCTGTCTCTGTCTGTGTCTGAGACTCTGCCTCTGTCTCTGTCTATGTCTCTGTCTCTGCCTCTGTCTCTGTCTCTGTCTCTGTCTCTGTCTCTGTCTCTGTCTCTGTCTCTGTCTCTGTCTCTCTCTCTGTCTCTGTCTCTGTCTCTGTTTCTGTCGCTGTCTCTGTCTCTGTCGCTGTCTCTCCCTCTGTCTCTGTCTCCGTCTCAGACTCTGTCTCTGTCTCTGTGTCTATCTCTGCCTCTGACTCTGTCGCTGTCCCTGTCTACGTCTCTGTCTCTGTCTCCGTCTGCGTCTCTATCTCTGTCTCCGTCTCTGTCCCAGTCTCTGTTTCTGTCTCCGTCTCTGTCCCTGGCTCTGTCTCTGCCTCTGTCACCGTCTCTGTCACTGTCTCGGTCTTTGACTCTGTCTCTGTCTCTGTCTCTGTCTCTGTCTCTGTCTCTGTCTGAGACTCTGCCTCTGTCTCTGTCTCTGTCTCTGTCTCTGCCTCTGTATCTGTCTCTGTCTCTGTCTCTGTCTCTGTCTCTGTCTCTGTCTCTGTCTCTGTCTCTGTCTCTGTCTCTGTCTCTGTCTCTGTCTCTGTCTCTGTCTCTGTCTCTGTCTCTGTCTCTGTCTCTGTCTCTGTCTCTGTCTCTGTCTCTGTCTCTGTCTCTGTCTCTGTCTCTGTCTCTGTCTCTGTCTCTGTCTCTGTCACTGTCTCTCCCTCTGTCTCTGCCTCTATCTCTGTCCCTGGCTCTGTCTCTGCCTCTGTCTCTGTCTCCGTCTCTGTCTCCGTCTCTGTCTCTGTCTCTGTCTCTGTCTCTGTCTCCGTCTCTGTCTCTGTCTCTGTCTCTGTCTCTGTCTCTGTCTCTGTCTCTGTCTCTGTCTCTGTCTCTGTCTCTGTCTCTGTCTCTGTCTCTGTCTCTGTCTCGGTCTCTGTCTCTGCCTCTGCCTCTGCCTCTGTCTCTGTCTCTGTCTCCGTCACTGTCCCTGCCGCTGTCTCTGTCTCAGTCTCAGTCCCTGGCTCTGTCTCTGCCTCTGTCTCCGTCTCTGTCTCTGTCTCGGTCTTTGTCTCCGTCTCTGCCTCTGTCTCTGTCTCTGGCTCTGTCTCTGCCTCTGTCTCCGTCCCTGACTCTGTCTCTGTCTCTGTGTCTATCTCTGCCTCTGACTCTGTCGCTGGCCCTGTCTACGTCTCTGTCTCTGTCTCCGTCTGCGTCTCTGTCTCTGTCTCCGTCTCTGTCCCAGTCTCTGTTTCTGTCTCCGTCTCTGTCCCTGGCTCTGTCTCTGCCTCTGTCACCGTCTCTGTCACTGTCTCGGTCTTTGTCTCTGTCTCTGTCTCTGTCTCTGTCTCTGTCTCTGTCTCTGTCTGTGTCTGAGACTCTGCCTCTGTCTCTGTCTATGTCTCTGTCTCTGCCTCTGTCTCTGTCTCTGTCTCTGTCTCTGTCTCTGTCTCTGTCTCTGTCTCTGTCTCTCTCTCTGTCTCTGTCTCTGTCTCTGTCTCTGTCGCTGTCTCTGTCTCTGTCGCTGTCTCTCCCTCTGTCTCTGTCTGCGTCTCAGACTCTGTCTCTGTCTCTGTGTCTATCTCTGCCTCTGACTCTGTCGCTGGCCCTGTCTACGTCTCTGTCTCTGTCTCCGTCTGCGTCTCTATCTCTGTCTCCGTCTCTGTCCCAGTCTCTGTTTCTGTCTCCGTCTCTGTCCCTGGCTCTGTCTCTGCCTCTGTCACCGTCTCTGTCACTGTCTCGGTCTTTGACTCTGTCTCTGTCTCTGTCTCTGTCTCTGTCTCTGTCTCTGTCTGAGACTCTGCCTCTGTCTCTGTCTCTGTCTCTGTCTCTGCCTCTGTATCTGTCTCTGTCTCTGTCTCTGTCTCTGTCTCTGTCTCTGTCTCTGTCTCTGTCTCTGTCTCTGTCTCTGTCTCTGTCTCTGTCTCTGTCTCTGTCTCTGTCTCTGTCTCTGTCTCTGTCTCTGTCTCTGTCTCTGTCTCTGTCTCTGTCTCTGTCTCTGTCTCTGTCTCTGTCTCTGTCTCTGTCTCTGTCTCTGTCTCTGTCTCTGTCTCTGCCTCTGTCACTGTCTCTCCCTCTGTCTCTGCCTCTATCTCTGTCTCTGTCTCTGTCTCTGTCTCTGTCTCTGTCTCTGTCTGAGACTCTGCCTCTGTCTCTGTCTCTGTCTCTGTCTCTGTCTCTGTCTCTGTCTCTGCCTCTGTCTCTGTCTCTGTCTCTGTCTCTGTCTGTGTCTGAGACTCTGCCTCTGTCTCTGTCTCTGTCTCTGTCTCTGTCTCTGTCTCTGTCTCTGTCTCTGTCTCTGTCTCTGTCTCTGTCTCTGTCTCTGTCTCTGTCTCTGTCTCTGTCTCTGTCTCTGTCTCTGTCTCTGTCTCTGTCTCTGTCTCTGTCTCTGTCTCTGTCACTGTCTCTCCCTCTGTCTCTGCCTCTGTCTCTGTCCCTGGCTCTGTCTCTGCCTCTGTCTCCGTCTCTGACTCTGTCTCTGTCTCTATCTCCGTCTCTGTCTCTGTCTCTGTCTCTGTCTCTGTCTCTGTCTCTGTCTCTGTCTCTGTCTCTGTCTCTGTCTCTGTCTCTGTCTGAGACTCTGCCTCTGTCTCTGTCTCTGTCTCTGTCTCTGTCTCTGTCTCTGTCTCTGCCTCTGTCTCTGTCTCTGTCTCTGTCTCTGTCTCTGTCTCTGTCTCTGTCTCTGTCTCTGTCTCTCTCTCTGTAACTGTCTCGGTCTTTGTCTCTGTCTCTGTCTCTGTCTCTCTCTCTGTCTCTGTCTCTGTCTCTGTCTCTGTCTCTGTCTCTGTCTCTGTCTCTGTCTCTGTCTCTGTCTCTGTCACTGTCTCTCCCTCTGTCTCTGCCTCTATCTCTGTCCCTGGCTCTGTCTCTGCCTCTGTCTCTGTCTCCGTCTCTGTCTCCGTCTCTGTCTCTGTCTCTGTCTCTGTCTCTGTCTCCGTCTCTGTCTCTGTCTCTGTCTCTGTCTCTGTCTCTGTCTCTGTCTCTGTCTCTGTCTCTGTCTCTGTCTCTGTCTCTGTCTCTGTCTCTGTCTCTGTCTCTGTCTCTGTCTCGGTCTCTGTCTCTGCCTCTGCCTCTGCCTCTTTCTCTGTCTCTGTCTCCGTCACTGTCCCTGCCGCTGTCTCTGTCTCAGTCTCAGTCCCTGGCTCTGTCTCTGCCTCTGTCTCCGTCTCTGTCTCTGTCTCGGTCTTTGTCTCCGTCTCTGTCTCTGCCGCTGTCTCTGTCCCCGTATCTGTCTCTGTCTCTGTTTCTGTCTCTGCCTTTGTCGCTGTCTCTCCCTCTGTCTCTGTCTCTGTCCCTGTCTGTGTCTCTGACTCTGTCTCGGTCTTTGTCTCCGTCTCTGCCTCTGTCTCTGTCTCTGGCTCTGTCTCTGCCTCTGTCTCCGTCCCTGACTCTGTCTCTGTCTCTGTGTCTATCTCTGCCTCTGACTCTGTCGCTGGCCCTGTCTACGTCTCTGTCTCTGTCTCCGTCTGCGTCTCTGTCTCTGTCTCCGTCTCTGCCCCAGTCTCTGTTTCTGTCTCCGTCTCTGTCCCTGGCTCTGTCTCTGCCTCTGTCACCGTCTCTGTCACTGTCTCGGTCTTTGTCTCTGTCTCTGTCTCTGTCTCTGTCTCTGTCTCTGTCTCTGTCTCTGTCTGTGTCTGAGACTCTGCCTCTGTCTCTGTCTATGTCTCTGTCTCTGCCACTGTCTCTGTCTCTGTCTCTGTCTCTGTCTCTGTCTCTGTCTCTGTCTCTGTCTCTCTCTGTCTCTGTCTCTGTCTCTGTCTCTGTCGCTGTCTCTGTCTCTGTCGCTGTCTCTCCCTCTGTCTCTGTCTGCGTCTCAGACTCTGTCTCTGTCTCTGTGTCTATCTCTGCCTCTGACTCTGTCGCTGGCCCTGTCTACGTCTCTGTCTCTGTCTCCGTCTGCGTCTCTATCTCTGTCTCCGTCTCTGTCCCAGTCTCTGTTTCTGTCTCCGTCTCTGTCCCTGGCTCTGTCTCTGCCTCTGTCACCGTCTCTGTCACTGTTTCGGTCTTTGACTCTGTCTCTGTCTCTGTCTCTGTCTCTGTCTCTGTCTCTGTCTGAGACTCTGCCTCTGTCTCTGTCTCTGTCTCTGTCTCTGCCTCTGTATCTGTCTCTGTCTCTGTCTCTGTCTCTGTCTCTGTCTCTGTCTCTGTCTCTGTCTCTGTCTCTGTCTCTGTCTCTGTCTCTGTCTCTGTCTCTGTCTCTGTCTCTGTCTCTGTCTCTGTCTCTGTCTCTGTCTCTGTCTCTGTCACTGTCTCTCCCTCTGTCTCTGCCTCTATCTCTGTCTCTGTCTCTGTCTCTGTCTCTGTCTCTGTCTCTGTCTGAGACTCTGCCTCTGTCTCTGTCTCTGTCTCTGTCTCTGTCTCTGTCTCTGTCTCTGCCTCTGTCTCTGTCTCTGTCTCTGTCTCTGTCTCTGTCTCTGTCTCTCTCTCTGTAACTGTCTCGGTCTTTGTCTCTGTCTCTGTCTCTGTCTCTGTCTCTGTCTCTGTCTCTGTCTCTGTCTCTGTCTCTGTCTCTGTCTCTGTCTCTGTCTCTGTCTCTCTCTCTGTCTCTGTCTCTGTCTCTGTCTCTGTCGCTGTCTCTGTCTCTGTCGCTGTCTCTCCCTCTGTCTCTGTCTCCGTCTCAGACTCTGTCTCTGTCTCTGTGTCTATCTCTGCCTCTGACTCTGTCGCTGTCCCTGTCTACGTCTCTGTCTCTGTCTCCGTCTGCGTCTCTATCTATGTCTCCGTCTCTGTCCCAGTCTCTGTTTCTGTCTCCGTCTCTGTCCCTGGCTCTGTCTCTGCCTCTGTCACCGTCTCTGTCACTGTCTCGGTCTTTGACTCTGTCTCTGTCTCTGTCTCTGCCTCTGTCTCTGTCTCTGTCTGAGACTCTGCCTCTGTCTCTGTCTCCGTCTCTGTCTCTGCCTCTGTATCCGTCTCTGTCTCTGTCTCTGTCTCTGTCTCTGTCTCTGTCTCTGTCTCTGTCTCTGTCTCTGTCTCTGTCTCTGTCTCTGTCTCTGTCTCTGTCTCTGTCTCTGTCTCTGTCTCTGTCTCTGTCTCTGTCTCTGTCTCTGTCTCTGTCTCTGTCTCTGTCTCTGTCTCTGTCTCTGTCTCTGTCTCTGTCTCTGTCTCTGTCACTGTCTCTCCCTCTGTCTCTGCCTCTATCTCTGTCCCTGGCTCTGTCTCTGCCTCTGTCTCTGTCTCCGTCTCTGTCTCCGTCTCTGTCTCTGTCTCTGTCTCTGTCTCTGTCTCCGTCTCTGTCTCTGTCTCTGTCTCTGTCTCTGTCTCTGTCTCTGTCTCTGTCTCTGTCTCTGTCTCTGTCTCTGTCTCTGTCTCTGTCTCTGTCTCTGTCTCGGTCTCTGTCTCTGCCTCTGCCTCTGCCTCTGTCTCTGTCTCTGTCTCCGTCACTGTCCCTGCCGCTGTCTCTGTCTCAGTCTCAGTCCCTGGCTCTGTCTCTGCCTCTGTCTCCGTCTCTGTCTCTGTCTCGGTCTTTGTCTCCGTCTCTGCCTCTGTCTCTGTCTCTGGCTCTGTCTCTGCCTCTGTCTCCGTCCCTGACTCTGTCTCTGTCTCTGTGTCTATCTCTGCCTCTGACTCTGTCGCTGGCCCTGTCTACGTCTCTGTCTCTGTCTCCGTCTGCGTCTCTGTCTCTGTCTCCGTCTCTGTCCCAGTCTCTGTTTCTGTCTCCGTCTCTGGCCCTGGCTCTGTCTCTGCCTCTGTCACCGTCTCTGTCACTGTCTCGGTCTTTGTCTCTGTCTCTGTCTCTGTCTCTGTCTCTGTCTCTGTCTCTGTCTGTGTCTGAGACTCTGCCTCTGTCTCTGTCTATGTCTCTGTCTCTGCCTCTGTCTCTGTCTCTGTCTCTGTCTCTGTCTCTGTCTCTGTCTCTGTCTCTGTCTCTCTCTCTGTCTCTGTCTCTGTCTCTGTCTCTGTCGCTGTCTCTGTCTCTGTCGCTGTCTCTCCCTCTGTCTCTGTCTGCGTCTCAGACTCTGTCTCTGTCTCTGTGTCTATCTCTGCCTCTGACTCTGTCGCTGGCCCTGTCTACGTCTCTGTCTCTGTCTCCGTCTGCGTCTCTATCTCTGTCTCCGTCTCTGTCCCAGTCTCTGTTTCTGTCTCCGTCTCTGTCCCTGGCTCTGTCTCTGCCTCTGTCACCGTCTCTGTCACTGTCTCGGTCTTTGACTCTGTCTCTGTCTCTGTCTCTGTCTCTGTCTCTGTCTCTGTCTGAGACTCTGCCTCTGTCTCTGTCTCTGTCTCTGTCTCTGCCTCTGTATCTGTCTCTGTCTCTGTCTCTGTCTCTGTCTCTGTCTCTGTCTCTGTCTCTGTCTCTGTCTCTGTCTCTGTCTCTGTCTCTGTCTCTGTCTCTGTCTCTGTCTCTGTCTCTGTCTCTGTCTCTGTCTCTGTCTCTGTCTCTGTCTCTGTCACTGTCTCTCCCTCTGTCTCTGCCTCTATCTCTGTCTCTGTCTCTGTCTCTGTCTCTGTCTCTGTCTCTGTCTGAGACTCTGCCTCTGTCTCTGTCTCTGTCTCTGTCTCTGTCTCTGTCTCTGTCTCTGTCTCTGCCTCTGTCTCTGTCTCTGTCTCTGTCTCTGTCTGTGTCTGAGACTCTGCCTCTGTCTCTGTCTCTGTCTCTGTCTCTGTCTCTGTCTCTGTCTCTGTCTCTGTCTCTGTCTCTGTCTCTGTCTCTGTCTCTGTCTCTGTCTCTGTCTCTGTCTCTGTCTCTGTCTCTGTCTCTGTCTCTGTCACTGTCTCTCCCTCTGTCTCTGCCTCTGTCTCTGTCCCTGGCTCTGTCTCTGCCTCTGTCTCCGTCTCTGACTCTGTCTCTGTCTCTATCTCCGTCTCTGTCTCTGTCTCTGTCTCTGTCTCTGTCTCTGTCTCTGTCTCTGTCTCTGTCTCTGTCTCTGTCTCTGTCTGAGACTCTGCCTCTGTCTCTGTCTCTGTCTCTGTCTCTGTCTCTGTCTCTGCCTCTGTCTCTGTCTCTGTCTCTGTCTCTGTCTCTGTCTCTGTCTCTGTCTCTCTCTCTGTAACTGTCTCGGTCTTTGTCTCTGTCTCTGTCTCTGTCTCTCTCTCTGTCTCTGTCTCTGTCTCTGTCTCTGTCTCTGTCTCTGTCTCTGTCTCTGTCTCTGTCTCTGTCTCTGTCTCTGTCTCTGTCACTGTCTCTCCCTCTGTCTCTGCCTCTATCTCTGTCCCTGGCTCTGTCTCTGCCTCTGTCTCTGTCTCCGTCTCTGTCTCCGTCTCTGTCTCTGTCTCTGTCTCTGTCTCTGTCTCCGTCTCTGTCTCTGTCTCTGTCTCTGTCTCTGTCTCTGTCTCTGTCTCTGTCTCTGTCTCTGTCTCTGTCTCTGTCTCTGTCTCTGTCTCTGTCTCTGTCTCTGTCTCTGTCTCGGTCTCTGTCTCTGCCTCTGCCTCTGCCTCTGTCTCTGTCTCTGTCTCCGTCACTGTCCCTGCCGCTGTCTCTGTCTCAGTCTCAGTCCCTGGCTCTGTCTCTGCCTCTGTCTCCGTCTCTGTCTCTGTCTCGGTCTTTGTCTCCGTCTCTGTCTCTGCCGCTGTCTCTGTCCCCGTATCTGTCTCTGTCTCTGTTTCTGTCTCTGCCTTTGTCGCTGTCTCTCCCTCTGTCTCTGTCTCTGTCCCTGTCTGTGTCTCTGACTCTGTCTCTGTCTTTGTCTCCGTCTCTGCCTCTGTCTCTGTCTCTGGCTCTGTCTCTGCCTCTGTCTCCGTCCCTGACTCTGTCTCTGTCTCTGTGTCTATCTCTGCCTCTGACTCTGTCGCTGGCCCTGTCTACGTCTCTGTCTCTGTCTCCGTCTGCGTCTCTGTCTCTGTCTCCGTCTCTGTCCCAGTCTCTGTTTCTGTCTCCGTCTCTGTCCCTGGCTCTGTCTCTGCCTCTGTCACCGTCTCTGTCACTGTCTCGGTCTTTGTCTCTGTCTCTGTCTCTTTCTCTGTCTCTGTCTCTGTCTCTGTCTGTGTCTGAGACTCTGCCTCTGTCTCTGTCTATGTCTCTGTCTCTGCCTCTGTCTCTGTCTCTGTCTCTGTCTCTGTCTCTGTCTCTGTCTCTGTCTCTGTCTCTCTCTCTGTCTCTGTCTCTGTCTCTGTCTCTGTCGCTGTCTCTGTCTCTGTCGCTGTCTCTCCCTCTGTCTCTGTCTGCGTCTCAGACTCTGTCTCTGTCTCTGTGTCTATCTCTGCCTCTGACTCTGTCGCTGGCCCTGTCTACGTCTCTGTCTCTGTCTCCGTCTGCGTCTCTATCTCTGTCTCCGTCTCTGTCCCAGTCTCTGTTTCTGTCTCCGTCTCTGTCCCTGGCTCTGTCTCTGCCTCTGTCACCGTCTCTGTCACTGTCTCGGTCTTTGACTCTGTCTCTGTCTCTGTCTCTGTCTCTGTCTCTGTCTCTGTCTGAGACTCTGCCTCTGTCTCTGTCTCTGTCTCTGTCTCTGTCTCTGCCTCTGTCTCTGTCTCTGTCTCTGTCTCTGTCTCTGTCTCTGTCTCTGCCTCTGTCTCTGTCTCTGTCTCTGTCTCTGTCTCTGTCTCTGTCTCTCTCTCTGTAACTGTCTCGGTCTTTGTCTCTGTCTCTGTCTCTGTCTCTGTCTCTGTCTCTGTCTCTGTCTCTGTCTCTGTCTCTGTCTCTGTCTCTGTCTCTGTCTCTCTCTCTGTCTCTGTCTCTGTCTCTGTCTCTGTCGCTGTCTCTGTCTCTGTCGCTGTCTCTCCCTCTGTCTCTGTCTCCGTCTCAGACTCTGTCTCTGTCTCTGTGTCTATCTCTGCCTCTGACTCTGTCGCTGTCCCTGTCTACGTCTCTGTCTCTGTCTCCGTCTGCGTCTCTATCTCTGTCTCCGTCTCTGTCCCAGTCTCTGTTTCTGTCTCCGTCTCTGTCCCTGGCTCTGTCTCTGCCTCTGTCACCGTCTCTGTCACTGTCTCGGTCTTTGACTCTGTCTCTGTCTCTGTCTCTGCCTCTGTCTCTGTCTCTGTCTGAGACTCTGCCTCTGTCTCTGTCTCCGTCTCTGTCTCTGCCTCTGTATCCGTCTCTGTCTCTGTCTCTGTCTCTGTCTCTGTCTCTGTCTCTGTCTCTGTCTCTGTCTCTGTCTCTGTCTCTGTCTCTGTCTCTGTCTCTGTCTCTGTCTCTGTCTCTGTCTCTGTCTCTGTCTCTGTCTCTGTCTCTGTCTCTGTCTCTGTCTCTGTCTCTGTCACTGTCTCTCCCTCTGTCTCTGCCTCTATCTCTGTCCCTGGCTCTGTCTCTGCCTCTGTCTCTGTCTCGGTCTTTGTCTCTGTCTCTGTCTCTGTCTCTGTCTCTGTCTGTGTCTTTGTCTCTGCCTCTGTCTCTGTCTATGTCTCTGTCTCTGCCTCTGCCTCTGTCTCTGTCTCTGTCTCTGTCTCTGTCTCTGTCTCTGTCTCTGTCTCTGTCTCTGTCTCTCTCTCTGTCTCTGTCTCTGTCTCTGTCTCTGTCGCTGTCTCTGTCTCTGTCGCTGTCTCTCCCTCTGTCTCTGTCTCCGTCTCAGTCTCTGTCTCTGTCTCTGTGTCTATCTCTGCCTCTGACTCTGTCGCTGTCCCTGTCTACGTCTCTGTCTCTGTCTCCGTCTGCGTCTCTGTCTCTGTCTCCGTCTCTGTCCCAGTCTCTGTTTCTGTCTCCGTCTCTGTCCCTGGCTCTGTCTCTGCCTCTGTCACCGTCTCTGTCACTGTCTCGGTCTTTGACTCTGTCTCTGTCTCTGTCTCTGTCTCTGTCTCTGTCTCTGTCTGAGACTCTGCCTCTGTCTCTGTCTCTGTCTCTGTCTCTGTCTCTGCCTCTGTATCTGTCTCTGTCTCTGTCTCTGTCTCTGTCTCTGTCTCTGTCTCTGTCTCTGTCTCTGTCTCTGTCTCTGTCTCTGTCTCTCTCTCTGTCTCTGTCTCTGTCTCTGTCTCTGTCTCTGTCTCTGTCACTGTCTCTCCCTCTGTCTCTGCCTCTGTCTCTGTCCCTGGCTCTGTCTCTGCCTCTGTCTCCGTCTCTGACTCTGTCCCTGTCTCTATCTCCGTCTCTGTCTCTGTCTCTGTCTCTGTCTCTGTCTCTGTATCTGTCTCTCTCTCTGCCTCTGTCTCGGTCTCTGTCTCTGTCTCAGTCACTGTCTCTGTCTCCGTCGTTGTCTCTTACCCCTCCGTCTCTGTCTCTGTCTCTGTCTCTGTCTCTGTCTCTGTCTCTGTCTCGGTCTTTTTCTCCGTCTCTGTCTCTGTCCCTGTCTCTGTCTCTGCTTCTGTCTCTGTCTCTGTCTATGTCTCTGTCTCTGTCTCCGTCTCTGTCTCTGCCGCTGTCTCTGTCTCTGTCTCAGTCTCTGTCTCTGTCTCCGTCTCTGTCTCTGTCTCTGTCTCTGCCTCTGTCCCTGTCTCTGCCTCTGTCTCCGTCTCTGTCTCTGCTTCTGTCTCTATCTCCGTCTCTGTCTCTGTCTCTGTCTCTGTCTCTGTCTCAGTCTCTGTCTCTGTCTCTGTCTCTGTGTCTGTCTCTGTCGCTGTCTCTCACTCTGTCTCTGTCTCCGTCTCTGTCCCTGGCTCTTCTCTGCCTCTGTCTCCGTCTATGTCTCTGTCCCTGTCTCTGTCTCGGTCTTTGTCTCCGTCTCTGTCTCCGTCTCTGTCTCTGTCCCCGTATCTCTCTCTGCATCTGTCGCTGTCTCTCCATCTGCCCCTGTCTCTGCCTCTGTCTCCGTCTCTGTCTCTGTTTCTGTCTCTATCTCCGTCTCTGTCTCTGTCTCTGTCTCTGTCTCTGTCTCAGTCTCTGTCTCTGTCTCTGTCTCTGTGTCTGTCTCTGTCTCTGCCTCTGTCTCTGTTTCTGTCTCTGTCGCTGTCTCTCCCTCTGTCTCTGTCCGCGTCTCTGTCCCTGGCTCTGTCTCTGCCCCTGTCTCCGTCTCTGTCTCTGTCTCCGTCTCTGTCTCCGCCGCTGTCCCTGTCTCTGTCTCGGTCTTTGTCTCCGTCTCTGTCTCCGTCTCTGTCTCTGTCCCCGTATCTCTCTCTGCCTCTGTCGCTGTCTCTCCATCTGTCCCTGTCTCTGCCTCTGTCTCCGTCTCTGTCTCTGTTCCTGTCTCTGTCTCCGCCTCTGTCTCTGTCTCTGCCTCTGTCTCTGTCTCTGTCTCTGTATCGGTCTCTGTCTTCGTCTTTGCCTCCGTCTTTGTCTCCGTCTTTGTCTCCGCCTCTGTCTACGTCTCTGCCTCTGTCACTCTCTCTGTCTCTGTCTCTGTCTACGTTCCTGTCTCTGTCTTTGCCTCCGTCTCAGTCTCTGTCTCTGTCTCTGTCTCTGTCTCTGTATCTGTCTCTGTCTCTGTCTCTGTCTCTGTCTCTGTCTCTGCCTCTGTCTCTGTCTCTGTCTCTGTCTCTGTCTCTGTCTCTGTCTCTGTCTCTGTCTCTGTCTCTGTCTCTGTCTCTGTCTCTGTCTCTGTCTCTGTCTCTGTCTCTGTCTCTGTCTCTGTCTCTGTCTCTGTCACTGTCTCTCCCTCTGTCTCTGCCTCTATCTCTGTCTCTGTCTCTGTCTCTGTCTCTGTCTCTGTCTCTGTCTGAGACTCTGCCTCTGTCTCTGTCTCTGTCTCTGTCTCTGTCTCTGTCTCTGTCTCTGTCTCTGTCTCTGCCTCTGTCTCTGTCTCTGTCTCTGTCTCTGTCTGTGTCTGAGACTCTGCCTCTGTCTCTGTCTCTGTCTCTGTCTCTGTCTCTGTCTCTGTCTCTGTCTCTGTCTCTGTCTCTGTCTCTGTCTCTGTCTCTGTCTCTGTCTCTGTCTCTGTCTCTGTCTCTGTCTCTGTCTCTGTCTCTGTCTCTGTCTCTGTCACTGTCTCTCCCTCTGTCTCTGCCTCTGTCTCTGTCCCTGGCTCTGTCTCTGCCTCTGTCTCCGTCTCTGACTCTGTCTCTGTCTCTATCTCCGTCTCTGTCTCTGTCTCTGTCTCTGTCTCTGTCTCTGTCTCTGTCTCTGTCTCTGTCTCTGTCTCTGTCTCTGTCTGAGACTCTGCCTCTGTCTCTGTCTCTGTCTCTGTCTCTGTCTCTGTCTCTGCCTCTGTCTCTGTCTCTGTCTCTGTCTCTGTCTCTGTCTCTGTCTCTGTCTCTCTCTCTGTAACTGTCTCGGTCTTTGTCTCTGTCTCTGTCTCTGTCTCTCTCTCTGTCTCTGTCTCTGTCTCTGTCTCTGTCTCTGTCTCTGTCTCTGTCTCTGTCTCTGTCTCTGTCTCTGTCACTGTCTCTCCCTCTGTCTCTGCCTCTATCTCTGTCCCTGGCTCTGTCTCTGCCTCTGTCTCTGTCTCCGGCTCTGTCTCCGTCTGTGTCTCTGTCTCTGTCTCTGTCTCTGTCTCCGTCTCTGTCTCTGTCTCTGTCTCTGTCTCTGTCTCTGTCTCTGTCTCTGTCTCTGTCTCTGTCTCTGTCTCTGTCTCTGTCTCTGTCTCTGTCTCTGTCTCTGTCTCGGTCTCTGTCTCTGCCTCTGCCTCTGCCTCTGTCTCTGTCTCTGTCTCCGTCACTGTCCCTGCCGCTGTCTCTGTCTCAGTCTCAGTCCCTGGCTCTGTCTCTGCCTCTGTCTCCGTCTCTGTCTCTGTCTCGGTCTTTGTCTCCGTCTCTGTCTCTGCCGCTGTCTCTGTCCCCGTATCTGTCTCTGTCTCTGTTTCTGTCTCTGCCTTTGTCGCTGTCTCTCCCTCTGTCTCTGTCTCTGTCCCTGTCTGTGTCTCTGACTCTGTCTCGGTCTTTGTCTCCGTCTCTGCCTCTGTCTCTGTCTCTGGCTCTGTCTCTGCCTCTGTCTCCGTCCCTGACTCTGTCTCTGTCTCTGTGTCTATCTCTGCCTCTGACTCTGTCGCTGGCCCTGTCTACGTCTCTGTCTCTGTCTCCGTCTGCGTCTCTATCTCTGTCTCCGTCTCTGTCCCAGTCTCTGTTTCTGTCTCCGTGTCTGTCCCTGGCTCTGTCTCTGCCTCTGTCACCGTCTCTGTCACTGTCTCGGTCTTTGACTCTGTCTCTGTCTCTGTCTCTGTCTCTGTCTCTGTCTCTGTCTGAGACTCTGCCTCTGTCTCTGTCTCTGTCTCTGTCTCTGCCTCTGTATCTGTCACCGTCTCTGTCACTGTCTCGGTCTTTGTCTCTGTCTCTGTCTCTGTCTCTGTCTCTGTCTCTGTCTCTGTCTGTGTCTGAGACTCTGCCTCTGTCTCTGTCTATGTCTCTGTCTCTGCCTCTGTCTCTGTCTCTGTCTCTGTCTCTGTCTCTGTCTCTGTCTCTGTCTCTGTCTCTGTCTCTCTCTCTGTCTCTGTCTCTGTCTCTGTCTCTGTCGCTGTCTCTGTCTCTGTCGCTGTCTCTCCCTCTGTCTCTGTCTGCGTCTCAGACTCTGTCTCTGTCTCTGTGTCTATCTCTGCCTCTGACTCTGTCGCTGGCCCTGTCTACGTCTCTGTCTCTGTCTCCGTCTGCGTCTCTATCTCTGTCTCCGTCTCTGTCCCAGTCTCTGTTTCTGTCTCCGTGTCTGTCCCTGGCTCTGTCTCTGCCTCTGTCACCGTCTCTGTCACTGTCTCGGTCTTTGACTCTGTCTCTGTCTCTGTCTCTGTCTCTGTCTCTGTCTCTGTCTGAGACTCTGCCTCTGTCTCTGTCTCTGTCTCTGTCTCTGCCTCTGTATCTGTCTCTGTCTCTGTCTATGTCTCTGTCTCTGTCTCTGTCTCTGTCTCTGTCTCTGTCTCTGTCTCTGTCTCTGTCTCTGTCTCTGTCTCTGTCTCTGTCTCTGTCTCTGTCTCTGTCTCTGTCGCTGTCTCTCCCTCTGTCTCTGCCTCTATCTCTGTCTCTGTCTCTGTCTCTGTCTCTGTCTCTGTCTCTGTCTGAGACTCTGCCTCTGTCTCTGTCTCTGTCTCTGTCTCTGTCTCTGTCTCTGTCTCTGCCTCTGTCTCTGTCTCTGTCTCTGTCTCTGTCTCTGTCTCTCTCTCTGTAACTGTCTCGGTCTTTGTCTCTGTCTCTGTCTCTGTCTCTGTCTCTGTCTCTGTCTCTGTCTCTGTCTCTGTCCCTGTCTCTGTCTCTGTCTCTGTCTCTCTCTCTGTCTCTGTCTCTGTCTCTGTCTCTGTCGCTGTCTCTGTCTCTGTCGCTGTCTCTCCCTCTGTCTCTGTCTCCGTCTCAGACTCTGTCTCTGTCTCTGTGTCTATCTCTGCCTCTGACTCTGTCGCTGTCCCTGTCTACGTCTCTGTCTCTGTCTCCGTCTGCGTCTCTATCTCTGTCTCCGTCTCTGTCCCAGTCTCTGTTTCTGTCTCCGTCTCTGTCCCTGGCTCTGTCTCTGCCTCTGTCACCGTCTCTGTCACTGTCTCGGTCTTTGACTCTGTCTCTGTCTCTGTCTCTGCCTCTGTCTCTGTCTCTGTCTGAGACTCTGCCTCTGTCTCTGTCTCCGTCTCTGTCTCTGCCTCTGTATCCGTCTCTGTCTCTGTCTCTGTCTCTGTCTCTGTCTCTGTCTCTGTCTCTGTCTCTGTCTCTGTCTCTGTCTCTGTCTCTGTCTCTGTCTCTGTCTCTGTCTCTGTCTCTGTCTCTGTCTCTGTCTCTGTCTCTGTCTCTGTCTCTGTCTCTGTCTCTGTCACTGTCTCTCCCTCTGTCTCTGCCTCTATCTCTGTCCCTGGCTCTGTCTCTGCCTCTGTCTCTGTCTCCGTCTCTGTCTCTGTCTCTGTCTCTGTCTCTGTCTCTGTCTCTGTCTCTGTCTCTGTCTCTGTCTCTGTCTGTGTCTCTGTCTCTGTCTCTGTCTCTGTCTCTGTCTCTGTCTCTGTCTCTGTCTCTGTCTCTGTCTGTGTCTCTGACTCTGTCTCGGTCTTTGTCTCCGTCTCTGCCTCTGTCTCTGTCTCTGACTCTGACTCTGTCTCTGCCTCTGTCTCCGTCCCTGACTCTGTCTCTGTCTCTGTGTCTATCTCTGCCTCTGACTCTGTCGCTGGCCCTGTCTACGTCTCTGTCTCTGTCTCCGTCTGCGTCTCTGTCTCTGTCTCTGTCTCCGTCACTGTCCCTGCCGCTGTCTCTGTCTCAGTCTCAGTCCCTGGCTCTGTCTCTGCCTCTGTCTCCGTCTCTGTCCCTGTCCCGGTCTTTGTCTCCGTCTCTGTCTCTGCCGCTGTCTCTGTCCCCGTATCTGTCTCTGTCTCTGTTTCTGTCTCTGCCTTTGTCGCTGTCTGTCCCTCTGTCTCTGTCTCTGTCCCTGTCTGTGTCTCTGACTCTGTCTCGGTCTTTGTCTCCGTCTCTGCCTCTGTCTCTGTCTCTGGCTCTGTCTCTGCCTCTGTCTCCGTCCCTGACTCTGTCTCTGTCTCTGTGTCTATCTCTGCCTCTGACTCTGTCGCTGGCCCTGTCTACGTCTCTGTCTCTGTCTCCGTCTGCGTCTCTGTCTCTGTCTCCGTCTCGGTCCCAGTCTCTGTTTCTGTCTCCGTCTCTGTCCCTGGCTCTGTCTCTGCCTCTGTCACCGTCTCTGTCACTGTCTCGGTCTTTGTCTCTGTCTCTGTCTCTGTCTCTGTCTCTGTCTGTGTCTTTGTCTCTGCCTCTGTCTCTGTCTATGTCTCTGTCTCTGCCTCTGCCTCTGTCTCTGTCTCTGTCTCTGTCTCTGTCTCTGTCTCTGTCTCTGTCTCTGTCTCTGTCTCTGTCTCTCTCTCTGTCTCTGTCTCTGTCTCTGTCTCTGTCGCTGTCTCTGTCTCTGTCGCTGTCTCTCCCTCTGTCTCTGTCTCCGTCTCAGTCTCTGTCTCTGTCTCTGTGTCTATCTCTGCCTCTGACTCTGTCGCTGTCCCTGTCTACGTCTCTGTCTCTGTCTCCGTCTGCGTCTCTGTCTCCGTCTCCGTCTCTGTCCCAGTCTCTGTTTCTGTCTCCGTCTCTGTCCCTGGCTCTGTCTCTGCCTCTGTCACCGTCTCTGTCACTGTCTCGGTCTTTGACTCTGTCTCTGTCTCTGTCTCTGTCTCTGTCTCTGTCTCTGTCTGAGACTCTGCCTCTGTCTCTGTCTCTGTCTCTGTCTCTGCCTCTGTATCTGTCTCTGTCTCTGTCTCTGTCTCTGTCTCTGTCTCTGTCTCTGTCTCTGTCTCTGTCTCTGTCTCTGTCTCTGTCTCTCTCTCTGTCTCTGTCTCTGTCTCTGTCTCTGTCTCTGTCTCTGTCTCTGTCACTGTCTCTCCCTCTGTCTCTGCCTCTGTCTCGGTCCCTGGCTCTGTCTCTGCCTCTGTCTCCGTCTCTGACTCTGTCCCTGTCTCTATCTCCGTCTCTGTCTCTGTCTCTGTCTCTGTCTCTGTCTCTGTATCTGTCTCTCTCTCTGCCTCTGTCTCGGTCTCTGTCTCTGTCTCAGTCACTGTCTCTGTCTCCGTCGTTGTCTCTTACCCCTCCGTCTCTGTCTCTGTCTCTGTCTCTGTCTCTGTCTCTGTCTCTGTCTCGGTCTTTTTCTCCGTCTCTGTCTCTGTCCCTGTCTCTGTCTCTGCGTCTGTCTCTGTCTCTGTCTATGTCTCTGTCTCTGTCTCCGTCTCTGTCTCTGCCGCTGTCTCTGTCTCTGTCTCAGTCTCTGTCTCTGTCTCCGTCTCTGTCTCTGTCTCTGTCTCTGTCTCTGCCTCTGTCCCTGTCTCTGCCTCTGTCTCCGTCTCTGTCTCTGCTTCTGTCTCTATCTCCGTCTCTGTCTCTGTCTCTGTCTCTGTCTCTGTCTCTGTCTCAGTCTCTGTCTCTGTCTCTGTCTCTGTGTCTGTCTCTGTCGCTGTCTCTCACTCTGTCTCTGTCTCCGTCTCTGTCCCTGGCTCTTCTCTGCCTCTGTCTCCGTCTATGTCTCTGTCCCTGTCTCTGTCTCGGTCTTTGTCTCCGTCTCTGTCTCCGTCTCTGTCTCTGTCCCCGTATCTCTCTCTGCATCTGTCGCTGTCTCTCCATCTGCCCCTGTCTCTGCCTCTGTCTCCGTCTCTGTCTCTGTTTCTGTCTCTATCTCCGTCTCTGTCTCTGTCTCTGTCTCTGTCTCTGTCTCAGTCTCTGTCTCTGTCTCTGTCTCTGTGTCTGTCTCTGTCTCTGCCTCTGTCTCTGTTTCTGTCTCTGTCGCTGTCTCTCCCTCTGTCTCTGTCCGCGTCTCTGTCCCTGGCTCTGTCTCTGCCCCTGTCTCCGTCTCTGTCTCTGTCTCCGTCTCTGTCTCCGCCGCTGTCCCTGTCTCTGTCTCGGTCTTTGTCTCCGTCTCTGTCTCCGTCTCTGTCTCTGTCCCCGTATCTCTCTCTGCCTCTGTCGCTGTCTCTCCATCTGTCCCTGTCTCTGCCTCTGTCTCCGTCTCTGTCTCTGTTCCTGTCTCTGTCTCCGCCTCTGTCTCTGTCTCTGCCTCTGTCTCTGTCTCTGTCTCTGTATCGGTCTCTGTCTTCGTCTTTGCCTCCGTCTTTGTCTCCGTCTTTGTCTCCGCCTCTGTCTACGTCTCTGCCTCTGTCACTCTCTCTGTCTCTGTCTCTGTCTACGTTCCTGTCTCTGTCTTTGCCTCCGTCTCAGTCTCTGTCTCTGTCTCTGTCTCTGTCTCTGTATCTGTCTCTGTCTCTGTCTCTGTCTCTGTCTCTGTCTCTGCCTCTGTCTCTGTCTCTGTCTCTGTCTCTGTCTCTGTCTCTGTCTCTGTCTCTGTCTCTGTCTCTGTCTCTGTCTCTGTCTCTGTCTCTGTCTCTGTCTCTGTCTCTGTCTCTGTCTCTGTCTCTGTCTCTGTCTCTGTCTCTGTCTCTGTCTCTGTCTCTGCCTCTGTCTCTGTTTCTGTCTCTGTCGCTGTCTCTCCCTCTGTCTCTGTCTCCGTCTCAGTCTCTGTCTCTGTCTCTGTGTCTATCTCTGCCTCTGACTCTGTCGCTGTCCCTGTCTACGTCTCTGTCTCTGTCTCCGTCTGCGTCTCTGTCTCTGTCTCCGTCTCTGTCCCAGTCTCTGTTTCTGTCTCCGTCTCTGTCCCTGGCTCTGTCTCTGCCTGTGTCACCGTCTCTGTCACTGTCTCGGTCTTTGACTCTGTCTCTGTCTCTGTCTCTGTCTCTGTCTCTGTCTGAGACTCTGCCTCTGTCTCTGTCTCTGTCTCTTTCTCTGTCTCTGTCACTGTCTCTCCCTCTGTCTCTGCCTCTGTCTCTGTCCCTGGCTCAGTCTCTGCCTCTGTCTCCGTCTCTGACTCTGTCCCTGTCTCTATCTCCGTCTCTGTCTCTGTCTCTGTCTCTGTCTTTGTCTCTGTCTCTGTCTCTGTCTCTGTCTCTGTCTCTGTCTCTGTCTCTGTCTCTGTCTCTGTCTCTGTCTCTGTCTCTGTCTCTGTCTCTGTCTCTGTCTCTGTCTCTGTCTCTGTCGCTGTCTCTGTCTCTGTCTCTGTCTCTGTCTCTGTCTCTGTCTCTGTCTCTGTCTCTGCCTCTGTCTCTGTTTCTGTCTCTGTCGCTGTCCCTCCCTCTGTCTCTGTCTCCGTCTATGTCTCTGTCCCTGTCTCTGTCTCGGTCTTTGTCTCCGTCTCTGTCTCCGTCTCTGTCTCTGTCCCCGTATCTCTCTCTGCCTCTGTCGCTGTCTCTCCATCTGTCCCTGTCTCTGCCTCTGTCTCCGTCTCTGTCTCTGTTTCTGTCTCTATCTCCGTCTCTGTCTCTGTCTCTGTCTCTGTCTCTGTCTCTGTCTCAGTCTCTGTCTCTGTCTCTGCCTCTGTGTCTGTCTCTGTCTCTGCCTCTGTCTCTGTTTCTGTCTCTGTCGCTGTCTCTCCCTCTGTCTCTGTCCGCGTCTCTGTCCATGGCTCTGTCTCTGCCCCTGTCTCCGTCTCTGTCTCTGTCTCCGTCTCTGTCTCCGCCGCTGTCCCTGTCTCTGTCTCGGTCTTTGTCTCCGTCTCTGTCTCCGTCTCTGTCTCTGTCCCCGTATCTCTCTCTGCCTCTGTCGCTGTCTCTCCATCTGTCCCTGTCTCTGCCTCTGTCTCCGTCTCTGTCTCTGTTCCTGTCTCTGTCTCCGCCTCTGTCTCTGTCTCTGCCTCTGTCTCTGTCTCTGTCTCTGTATCGGTCTCTGTCTTCGTCTTTGCCTCCGTCTTTGTCTCCGTCTTTGTCTCCGCCTCTGTCTACGTCTCTGCCTCTGTCACTCTCTCTGTCTCTGTCTCTGTCTACGTTCCTGTCTCTGTCTTTGCCTCCGTCTCAGTCTCTGTCTCTGTCTCTGTCTCTGTCTCTGTATCTGTCTCTGTCTCTGTCTCTGTCTCTGTCTCTGTCTCTGTCTCTGTCTCTGTCCCTGTCTCTGTCTCTGTCTCTGTCTCTGTCTCTGTCTCTGTCTCTGTCTCTGTCTCTGTCTCTGTCTCTGTCTCTGTCTCTGTCTCTGCCTCTGTCTCTGTTTCTGTCTCTGTCGCTGTCTCTCCCTCTGTCTCTGTCTCCGTCTCAGTCTCTGTCTCTGTCTCTGTGTCTATCTCTGCCTCTGACTCTGTCGCTGTCCCTGTCTACGTCTCTGTCTCTGTCTCCGTCTGCGTCTCTGTCTCTGTCTCCGTCTCTGTCCCAGTCTCTGTTTCTGTCTCCGTCTCTGTCCCTGGCTCTGTCTCTGCCTGTGTCACCGTCTCTGTCACTGTCTCGGTCTTTGACTCTGTCTCTGTCTCTGTCTCTGTCTCTGTCTCTGTCTCTGTCTCTGTCTGAGACTCTGCCTCTGTCTCTGTCTCTGTCTCTGTCTCTGTCTCTGTCACTGTCTCTCCCTCTGTCTCTGCCTCTGTCTCTGTCCCTGGCTCAGTCTCTGCCTCTGTCTCCGTCTCTGACTCTGTCCCTGTCTCTATCTCCGTCTCTGTCTCTGTCTCTGTCTCTGTCTTTGTCTCTGTCTCTGTCTCTGTCTCTGTCTCTGTCTCTGTCTCTGTCTCTGTCTCTGTCTCTGTCTCTGTCTCTGTCTCTGTCTCTGTCTCTGTCTCTGTCTCTGTCGCTGTCTCTGTCTCTGTCTCTGTCTCTGTCTCTGTCTCTGTCTCTGTCTCTGTCTCTGTCTCTGTCTCTGCCTCTGTCTCTGTTTCTGTCTCTGTCGCTGTCTCTCCCTCTGTCTCTGTCTCCGTCTATGTCTCTGTCCCTGTCTCTGTCTCGGTCTTTGTCTCCGTCTCTGTCTCCGTCTCTGTCTCTGTCCCCGTATCTCTCTCTGCCTCTGTCGCTGTCTCTCCATCTGTCCCTGTCTCTGCCTCTGTCTCCGTCTCTGTCTCTGTTTCTGTCTCTATCTCCGTCTCTGTCTCTGTCTCTGTCTCTGTCTCTGTCTCAGTCTCTGTCTCTGTCTCTGTCTCTGTGTCTGTCTCTGTCTCTGCCTCTGTCTCTGTTTCTGTCTCTGTCGCTGTCTCTCCCTCTGTCTCTGTCCGCGTCTCTGTCCCTGGCTCTGTCTCTGCCCCTGTCTCCGTCTCTGTCTCTGTCTCCGTCTCTGTCTCCGCCGCTGTCCCTGTCTCTGTCTCGGTCTTTGTCTCCGTCTCTGTCTCCGTCTCTGTCTCTGTCCCCGTATCTCTCTCTGCCTCTGTCGCTGTCTCTCCATCTGTCCCTGTCTCTGCCTCTGTCTCCGTCTCTGTCTCTGTTCCTGTCTCTGTCTTTGCCTCCGTCTCAGTCTCTGTCTCTGTCTCTGTCTCTGTCTCTGTATCTGTCTCTGTCTCTGTCTCTGTCTCTGTCTCTGACTCTGTCTCTGTCTCTGTCTCTGTCTCTGTCTCTGTCTCTGTCTCTGTCTCTGTCTCTGTCTCTGTCTCTGTCTCTGTCTCTGTCTCTGTCTCTGTCTCTGTCTCTGTCTCTGTCTCTGTCTCTGTCTCTCTCTCTGTCTCTGCCTCTGTCTCTGTTTCTGTCTCTGTCGCTGTCTCTCCCTCTGTCTCTGTCTCCGTCTCAGTCTCTGTCTCTGTCTATGTGTCTATCTCTGCCTCTGACTCTGTCGCTGTCCCTGTCTACGTCTCTGTCCCTGTCTCCGTCTGCGTCTCTGTCTCTGTCTCCGTCTCTGTCCCAGTCTCTGTTTCTGTCTCCGTCTCTGTCCCTGGCTCTGTCTCTGCCTCTGTCACCGTCTCTGTCACTGTCTCGGTCTTTGACTCTGTCTCTGTCTCTGTCTCTGTCTCTGTCTCTGTCTCTGTCTGAGACTCTGCCTCTGTCTCTGTCTCTGTCTCTGTCTCTGTCTCTGTCTCTGTCACTGTCTCTCCCTCTGTCTCTGCCTCTGTCTCTGTCCCTGGCTCAGTCTCTGCCTCTGTCTCCGTCTCTGACTCTGTCCCTGTCTCTATCTCCGTCTCTGTCTCTGTCGCTGTCTCTCACTCTGTCTCTGTCTCCGTCTCTGTCCCTGGCTCTTCTCTGCCTCTGTCTCCGTCTATGTCTCTGTCCCTGTCTCTGTCTCGGTCTTTGTCTCCGTCTCTGTCTCCGTCTCTGTCTCTGTCCCCGTATCTCTCTCTGCATCTGTCGCTGTCTCTCCATCTGCCCCTGTCTCTGCCTCTGTCTCCGTCTCTGTCTCTGTTTCTGTCTCTATCTCCGTCTCTGTCTCTGTCTCTGTCTCTGTCTCAGTCTCTGTCTCTGTCTCTGTCTCTGTGTCTGTCTCTGTCTCTGCCTCTGTCTCTGTTTCTGTCTCTGTCGCTGTCTCTCCCTCTGTCTCTGTCCGCGTCTCTGTCCCTGGCTCTGTCTCTGCCCCTGTCTCCGTCTCTGTCTCTGTCTCCGTCTCTGTCTCCGCCGCTGTCCCTGTCTCTGTCTCGGTCTTTGTCTCCGTCTCTGTCTCCGTCTCTGTCTCTGTCCCCGTATCTCTCTCTGCCTCTGTCGCTCTCTCTCCATCTGTCCCTGTCTCTGCCTCTGTCTCCGTCTCTGTCTCTGTTCCTGTCTCTGTCTCCGCCTCTGTCTCTGTCTCTGCCTCTGTCTCTGTCTCTGTATCGGTCTCTGTCTTCGTCTTTGCCTCCGTCTTTGTCTCCGTCTTTGTCTCCGCATCTGTCTACGTCTCTGCCTCTGTCACTCTCTCTGTCTCTGTCTCTGTCTACGTTCCTGTCTCTGTCTTTGCCTCCGTCTCAGTCTCTGTCTCTGTCTCTGTCTCTGTCTCTGTATCTGTCTCTGTCTCTGTCTCTGTCTCTGTCTCTGTCTCTGCCTCTGTCTCTGTCTCTGTCTCTGTCTCTGTCTCTGTCTCTGTCTCTGTCTCTGTCTCTGTCTCTGTCTCTGTCTCTGCCTCTGTCTCTGTTTCTGTCTCTGTCGCTGTCTCTCCCTCTGTCTCTGTCTCCGTCTCAGTCTCTGTCTCTGTCTCTGTGTCTATCTCTGCCTCTGACTCTGTCGCTGTCCCTGTCTACGTCTCTGTCTCTGTCTCCGTCTGCGTCTCTGTCTCTGTCTCCGTCTCTGTCCCAGTCTCTGTTTCTGTCTCCGTCTCTGTCCCTGGCTCTGTCTCTGCCTCTGTCACCGTCTCTGTCACTGTCTCGGTCTTTGACTCTGTCTCTGTCTCTGTCTCTGTCTCTGTCTCTGTCTGAGACTCTGCCTCTGTCTCTGTCTCTGTCTCTGTCTCTGTCTCTGTCACTGTCTCTCCCTCTGTCTCTGTCTCTGTCTCTGTCTCTGTCTCAGTCACTGTCTCTGTCTCCGTCGTTGTCTCTTACCCCTCCGTCTCTGTCTTTGTCTCCGTCTCTGTCTCTGTCCCTTTCTCTGTCTCTGCTTCTGTCTCCGTCTCTGACTCTGTCCCTGTCTCTATCTCCGTCTCTGCCTCTGTCACTCTCTCTGTCTCTGTCTCTGTCTACGTTCCTGTCCCTGTCTCTGCCTCTGTCTCCGTCTCTGTCTCTGTTCCTGTCTCTGTCTCCGCCTCTGTCTCTGTCTCTGCCTCTGTCTCTGTCTCTGTCTCTGTATCGGTCTCTGTCTTCGTCTTTGCCTCCGTCTTTGTCTCCGTCTTTGTCTCCGCCTCTGTCTACGTCTCTGCCTCTGTCACTCTCTCTGTCTCTGTCTCTGTCTACGTTCCTGTCTCTGTCTTTGCCTCCGTCTCAGTCTCTGTCTCTGTCTCTGTCTCTGTCTCTGTATCTGTCTCTCTCTCTGTCTCTGTCTCTGTCTCTGTCTCAGTCACTGTCTCTGTCTCCGTCGTTGTCTCTCACCCCTCCGTCACTGTCTCTGTCCCTGTCTCTGTCTCTGTCTCTGTCTTTGTCTCTGCCTCTGACTCTGTCTCTGCCTCCGTCGCTGTCTCTGTCGCAGTCACTGTCTCTGTCTCCGTCGTTGTCTCTTACCCCTCCGTCTCTGTCTCTGTCTTTGTCTCTGTCTCTGTCTCTGTCTCTCTCTCTGTCTCTGTCTCTGTCTCTGTATCTGTCTCTGCCTCTGTCTCTGTCTCTGTCTCTGTCTCTGTCTCTGTCTCTGTCTCTGTCTCTGTCTCTGTCTCTGTCTCTGTCTCTGTCTCTGTCTCTGTCTCTGTCTCAGTCTCTGTCTCTGTCTCTGTCTCTGTCGCTGCCTCTGTCTCTGTCTCGATCTCTGTCTGTGTCTCTTTCTCTGTCGCTGTCTCTCCCTCTGTCTCTGTCTCTGTCTCTGTCCCTGGCTCTGTCTCTGCCTCTGTCTCCGTCTCTGTCTCTGTTTCTGTCTCTATCTCCGTCTCTGTCTCTGTCTCTGTCTCTGTCTCTGTCTCTGTCTCTGTCTCTGTCTCTGTCTCTGTCTCTGTCTCTGTCTCCGTCTCTGTCTCCGTCTCTGTCTCTGTCCCCGTATCTCTCTCTGCCTCTGTCGCTGTCTCTTCCTCTGTCCCTGTCTCTGTCTCTGTCTCTGTCTCTGTCTCTGTCTCTGTCTCTGTCTCTGTCTCTGTCTCTGCCTCTGCCTCTGCCTCTGCATCTGCCTCTGTTTCTGTCTCTGTCTCTGTCGCTGTCTCTCCCTCTGTCACTGTCTCCGTAGTCTGTCCCTGGCTCTGTCTCTGCCTCTGTCTCCGTCTATGTCTCTGTCTCTATCTCTGTCTCTGTCTCGGTCTTTGTCTCCGTCTCTGTCTCCGTCTCTGTCTCTGTCCCCGTATCTCTCTCTGCCTCTGTCGCTGTCTCTTCCTCTGTCCCTGTCTCTGTCTCTGTCTCTGTCTCTGTCTCTGTCTCTGTCTCTGTCTCTCTCTCTGTCTCTGTCTCTGTCTCTGTCTCAGTCACTGTCTCTGTCTGCGTCGTTGTCTCTTACCCCTCCGTCCCTGACTCTGTCTCTGTCTCTGTGTCTATCTCTGCCTCTGACTCTGTCGCTGGCCCTGTCTACGTCTCTGTCTCTGTCTCCGTCTGCGTCTCTGTCTCTGTCTCTGTCTCCGTCACTGTCCCTGCCGCTGTCTCTGTCTCAGTCTCAGTCCCTGGCTCTGTCTCTGCCTCTGTCTCCGTCTCTGTCCCTGCCTCGGTCTTTGTCTCCGTCTCTGTCTCTGCCGCTGTCTCTGTCCCCGTATCTGTCTCTGTCTCTGTTTCTGTCTCTGCCTTTGTCGCTGTCTCTCCCTCTGTCTCTGTCTCTGTCCCTGTCTGTGTCTCTGACTCTGTCTCGGTCTTTGTCTCCGTCTCTGTCTCTGTCTCTGTCTCTGTCTCTGTCTCTGTCTCTGTCTCTGCCTCTGTCACTGTCGCTGTCCCTGTCTACGTCTCTGTCTCTGTCTCCGTCTGCGTCTCTGTCTCTGTCTCCGTCTCTGTCCCAGTCTCTGTTTCTGTCTCCGTCTCTGTCCCTGTCTCTGTCTCTGCCTCTGTCACCGTCTCTGTCTCTGTCTCTGTCTCTGTCTCTGTCTGAGACTCTGCCTCTGTCTCTGTGTCTGTCTCTGTCTCTGCCTCTGTATCTGTCTCTGTCTCTGTCTCTGTCTCTGTCTCCGTCTCTGTCTCTGTCTCTGTCTCTGTCTCTGTCTCTGTCTCTGTCTCTGTCTCTGTCACTGTCTCTCCCTCTGTCTCTGCCTCTGTCTCTGTCCCTGGCTCTGTCTCTGCCTCTGTCTCCGTCTCTGACTCTGTCTCTGTCTCTATCTCCGTCTCTGTCTCTGTCTCTGTCTCTGTCTCTGTCTCTGTCTCTGTCTCTGTCTCTGTCTCTGTCTCTGTCTGAGACTCTGCCTCTGTCTCTGTCTCTGTCTCTGTCTCTGTCTCTGTCTCTGCCTCTGTCTCTGTCTCTGTCTCTGTCTCTGTCTCTGTCTCTCTCTCTGTCTCTGTCTCTGTCTCTGTCTCTGTCTCTGTCTCTGTCTCTGTCTCTGTCTCTGTCTCTGTCTCTGTCTCTGTCTCTGTCTCTGTCTCTGTCTCTGTCTCTGTCTCTGTCTCTGTCTCTGTCACTGTCTCTCCCTCTGTCTCTGCCTCTATCTCTGTCCCTGGCTCTGTCTCTGCCTCTTTCTCTGTCTCCGTCTCTGTCTCCGTCTCTGTCTCTGTCTCTGTCTCTGTCTCTGTCTCTGTCTCTGTCTCTGTCTCTGTCTCTGTCTCTGTCTCTGTCTCTGTCTCTGTCTCTGTCTCTGTCTCTGTCTCGGTCTCTGTCTCTGCCTCTGCCTCTGCCTCTGCCTCTGTCTCTGTCTCTGTCTCCGTCACTGTCCCTGTCTCTGCCTCTGTCTCCGTCTCTGCCTCTGTCTCGGTCTTTGTCTCCGTCTCTGTCTCTGCCGCTGTCTCTGTCCCCGTATCTGTCTCTGTCTCTGTTTCTGTCTCTGCCTTTGTCGCTGTCTCTCCCTCTGTCTCTGTCTCTGTCCCTGTCTGTGTCTCTGACTCTGTCTCGGTCTTTGTCCCCGTCTCTGCCTCTGTCTCTGTCTCTGGCTCTGTCTCTGCCTCTGTCTCCGTCCCTGACTCTGTCTCTGTCTCTGTGTCTATCTCTGCCTCTGACTCTGTCGCTGGCCCTGTCTACGTCTCTGTCTCTGTCTCCGTCTGCGTCTCTGTCTCTGTCTCCGTCTCTGTCCCAGTCTCTGTTTCTGTCTCCGTCTCTGTCCCTGGCTCTGTCTCTGCCTCTGTCACCGTCTCTGTCACTGTCTCGGTCTTTGTCTCTGTTTCTGTCTCTGTCTCTGTCTCTGTCTCTGTCTCTGTCTGTGTCTGAGACTCTGCCTCTGTCTCTGTCTATGTCTCTGTCTCTGCCTCTGTCTCTGTCTCTGTCTCTGTCTATGTCTCTGTCTCTGTCTCTGTCTCTGTCTCTGTCTCTCTCTCTGTCTCTGTCTCTGTCTCTGTTTCTGTCGCTGTCTCTGTCTCTGTCGCTGTCTCTCCCTCTGTCTCTGTCTCCGTCTCAGACTCTGTCTCTGTCTCTGTGTCTATCTCTGCCTATGACTCTGTCGCTGTCCCTGTCTACGTCTCTGTCTCTGTCTCCGTCTGCGTCTCTATCTCTGTCTCCGTCTCTGTCCCAGTCTCTGTTTCTGTCTCCGTCTCTGTCCCTGGCTCTGTCTCTGCCTCTGTCACCGTCTCTGTCACTGTCTCTGTCTCTGTCTCTGTCTCTGTCTCTGTCTCTGTCTCTGTCTCTGTCTCTGTCTCTGTCTCTGTCTCTGTCTCTGTCTCTGTCTCTGTCACTGTCTCTCCCTCTGTCTCTGCCTCTGTCTCTGTCCCTGGCTCTGTCTCTGCCTCTGTCTCCGTCTCTGACTCTGTCTCTGTCTCTATCTCCGTCTCTGTCTCTGTCTCTGTCTCTGTCTCTGTCTCTGTCTCTGTCTCTGTCTCTGTCTCTGTCTCTGTCTCTGTCTGAGACTCTGCCTCTGTCTCTGTCTCTGTCTCTGTCTCTGTCTCTGTCTCTGCCTCTGTCTCTGTCTCTGTCTCTGTCTCTGTCTCTGTCTCTGTCTCTGTCTCTGTCTCTCTCTCTGTAACTGTCTCGGTCTCTGTCTCCGTCTCTGTCTCTGTCTCTGTCTCTGTCTCTGTCTCCGTCTCTGTCTCTGTCTCTGTCTCTGTCTCTGTCTCTGTCTCTGTCTCTGTCTCTGTCTCTGTCTCTGTCTCTGTCTCTGTCTCTGTCTCTGTCTCTGTCTCTGTCTCTGTCTCTGTCTCGGTCTCTGTCTCTGCCTCTGCCTCTGCCTCTGTCTCTGTCTCTGTCTCCGTCACTGTCCCTGCCGCTGTCTCTGTCTCAGTCTCAGTCCCTGGCTCTGTCTCTGCCTCTGTCTCCGTCTCTGTCTCTGTCTCGGTCTTTGTCTCCGTCTCTGTCTCCGCCGCTGTCTCTGTCCCCGTATCTGTCTCTGTCTCTGTTTCTGTCTCTGCCTTTGTCGCTGTCTCTCCCTCTGTCTCTGTCTCTGTCCCTGTCTGTGTCTCTGACTCTGTCTCGGTCTTTGTCTCCGTCTCTGCCTCTGTCTCTGTCTCTGGCTCTGTCTCTGCCTCTGTCTCCGTCCCTGACTCTGTCTCTGTCTCTGTGTCTATCTCTGCCTCTGACTCTGTCGCTGGCCCTGTCTACGTCTCTGTCTCTGTCTCCGTCTGCGTCTCTGTCTCTGTCTCCGTCTCTGTCCCAGTCTCTGTTTCTGTCTCCGTCTCTGTCCCTGGCTCTGTCTCTGCCTCTGTCACCGTCTCTGTCACTGTCTCGGTCTTTGTCTCTGTCTCTGTCTCTGTCTCTGTCTCTGTCTCTGTCTCTGTCTCTGTCTGTGTCTGAGACTCTGCCTCTGTCTCTGTCTATGTCTCTGTCTCTGCCTCTGTCTCTGTCTCTGTCTCTGTCTCTGTCTCTGTCTCTGTCTCTGTCTCTGTCTCTGTCTCTGTCTCTCTCTCTGTCTCTGTCTCTGTCTCTGTCTCTGTCGCTGTCTCTGTCTCTGTCGCTGTCTCTCCCTCTGTCTCTGTCTGCGTCTCAGACTCTGTCTCTGTCTCTGTGTCTATCTCTGCCTCTGACTCTGTCGCTGTCCCTGTCTACGTCTCTGTCTCTGTCTCCGTCTGCGTCTCTATCTCTGTCTCCGTCTCTGTCCCAGTCTCTGTTTCTGTCTCCGTCTCTGTCCCTGGCTCTGTCTCTGCCTCTGTCACCGTCTCTGTCACTGTCTCGGTCTTTGACTCTGTCTCTGTCTCTGTCTCTGTCTCTGTCTCTGTCTCTGTCTGAGACTCTGCCTCTGTCTCTGTCTCTGTCTCTGTCTCTGCCTCTGTATCTGTCTCTGTCTCTGTCTCTGTCTCTGTCTCTGTCTCTGTCTCTGTCTCTGTCTCTGTCTCTGTCTCTGTCTCTGTCACTGTCTCTCCCTCTGTCTCTGCCTCTATCTCTGTCTCTGTCTCTGTCTCTGTCTCTGTCTCTGTAACTGTCTCGGTCTTTGTCTCTGTCTCTGTCTCTGTCTCTGTCTCTGTCTCTGTCTCTGTCTCTGTCTCTGTCTCTGTCTCTGTCTGAGACTCTGCCTCTGTCTCTGTCTCTGTCTCTGTCTCTGTCTCTGTCTCTGTCTCTGCCTCTGTCTCTGTCTCTGTCTCTGTCTCTGTCTCTGTCTCTGTCTCTCTCTCTGTAACTGTCTCGGTCTTTGTCTCTGTCTCTGTCTCTGTCTCTGTCTCTGTCTCTGTCTCTGTCTCTGTCTCTGTCTCTGTCTCTGTCTCTGTCTCTGTCTCTGTCTCTGTCTCTCTCTCTGTCTCTGTCTCTGTCTCTGTCTCTGTCGCTGTCTCTGTCTCTGTCGCTGTCTCTCCCTCTGTCTCTGTCTCCGTCTCAGACTCTGTCTCTGTCTCTGTGTCTATCTCTGCCTCTGACTCTGTCGCTGTCCCTGTCTACGTCTCTGTCTCTGTCTCCGTATGCGTCTCTATCTCTGTCTCCGTCTCTGTCCCAGTCTCTGTTTCTGTCTCCGTCTCTGTCCCTGGCTCTGTCTCTGCCTCTGTCACCGTCTCTGTCACTGTCTCGGTCTTTGACTCTGTCTCTGTCTCTGTCTCTGTCTCTGTCTCTGTCTCTGTCTGAGACTCTGCCTCTGTCTCTGTCTCCGTCTCTGTCTCTGCCTCTGTATCCGTCTCTGTCTCTGTCTCTGTCTCTGTCTCTGTCTCTGTCTCTGTCTCTGTCTCTGTCTCTGTCTCTGTCTCTGTCTCTGTCTCTGTCTCTGTCTCTGTCTCTGTCTCTGTCTCTGTCTCTGTCTCTGTCACTGTCTCTCCCTCTGTCTCTGCCTCTATCTCTGTCCCTGGCTCTGTCTCTGCCTCTGTCTCTGTCTCCGTCTCTGTCTCTGTCTCTGTCTCTGTCTCTGTCTCTGTCTCTGTCTCTGTCTCTGTCTCTGTCTGTGTCTCTGTCTCTGTCTCTGCCTCTGTCTCTGTCTCTGTCTCTGTCTCTGTCTCTGTCTCTGTCTGTGTCTCTGACTCTGTCTCGGTCTTTGTCTCCGTCTCTGCCTCTGTCTCTGTCTCTGACTCTGACTCTGTCTCTGCCTCTGTCTCCGTCCCTGACTCTGTCTCTGTCTCTGTGTCTATCTCTGCCTCTGACTCTGTCGCTGGCCCTGTCTACGTCTCTGTCTCTGTCTCCGTCTGCGTCTCTGTCTCTGTCTCTGTCTCCGTCACTGTCCCTGCCGCTGTCTCTGTCTCAGTCTCAGTCCCTGGCTCTGTCTCTGCCTCTGTCTCCGTCTCTGTCCCTGTCCCGGTCTTTGTCTCCGTCTCTGTCTCTGCCGCTGTCTCTGTCCCCGTATCTGTCTCTGTCTCTGTTTCTGTCTCTGCCTTTGTCGCTGTCTCTCCCTCTGTCTCTGTCTCTGTCCCTGTCTGTGTCTCTGACTCTGTCTCGGTCTTTGTCTCCGTCTCTGCCTCTGTCTCTGTCTCTGGCTCTGTCTCTGCCTCTGTCTCCGTCCCTGACTCTGTCTCTGTCTCTGTGTCTATCTCTGCCTCTGACTCTGTCGCTGGCCCTGTCTACGTCTCTGTCTCTGTCTCCGTCTGCGTCTCTGTCTCTGTCTCCGTCTCGGTCCCAGTCTCTGTTTCTGTCTCCGTCTCTGTCCCTGGCTCTGTCTCTGCCTCTGTCACCGTCTCTGTCACTGTCTCGGTCTTTGTCTCTGTCTCTGTCTCTGTCTCTGTCTCTGTCTGTGTCTTTGTCTCTGCCTCTGTCTCTGTCTATGTCTCTGTCTCTGCCTCTGCCTCTGTCTCTGTCTCTGTCTCTGTCTCTGTCTCTGTCTCTGTCTCTGTCTCTGTCTCTGTCTCTCTCTCTGTCTCTGTCTCTGTCTCTGTCTCTGTCGCTGTCTCTGTCTCTGTCGCTGTCTCTCCCTCTGTCTCTGTCTCCGTCTCAGTCTCTGTCTCTGTCTCTGTGTCTATCTCTGCCTCTGACTCTGTCGCTGTCCCTGTCTACGTCTCTGTCTCTGTCTCCGTCTGCGTCTCTGTCTCTGTCTCTGTCTCTGTCTCTGTCTCTGTCTCTGTCACTGTCTCTCCCTCTGTCTCTGCCTCTGTCTCTGTCCCTGGCTCTGTCTCTGCCTCTGTCTCCGTCTCTGACTCTGTCCCTGTCTCTATCTCCGTCTCTGTCTCTGTCTCTGTCTCTGTCTCTGTCTCTGTATCTGTCTCTCTCTCTGCCTCTGTCTCGGTCTCTGTCTCTGTCTCAGTCACTGTCTCTGTCTCCGTCGTTGTCTCTTACCCCTCCGTCTCTGTCTCTGTCTCTGTCTCTGTCTCTGTCTCTGTCTCTGTCTCGGTCTTTTTCTCCGTCTCTGTCTCTGTCCCTGTCTCTGTCTCTGCTTCTGTCTCTGTCTCTGTCTATGTCTCTGTCTCTGTCTCCGTCTCTGTCTCTGCCGCTGTCTCTGTCTCTGTCTCAGTCTCTGTCTCTGTCTCTGTCTCTGTCTCTGTCTCTGTCTCTCTCTCTGTCTCTGTCTCTGTCTCTGTCTCTGTCGCTGTCTCTGTCTCTGTCGCTGTCTCTCCCTCTGTCTCTGTCTCCGTCTCAGTCTCTGTCTCTGTCTCTGTGTCTATCTCTGCCTCTGACTCTGTCGCTGTCCCTGTCTACGTCTCTGTCTCTGTCTCCGTCTGCGTCTCTGTCTCTGTCTCCGTCTCTGTCCCAGTCTCTGTTTCTGTCTCCGTCTCTGTCCCTGGCTCTGTCTCTGCCTCTGTCACCGTCTCTGTCACTGTCTCGGTCTTTGACTCTGTCTCTGTATCTGTCTCTGTCTCTGTCTCTGTCTCTGTCTGAGACTCTGCCTCTGTCTCTGTCTCTGTCTCTGTCTCTGCCTCTGTATCTGTCTCTGTCTCTGTCTCTGTCTCTGTCTCTGTCTCTGTCTCTGTCTCTGTCTCTGTCTCTGTCTCTGTCTCTGTCTCTGTCTCTCTCTCTGTCTCTGTCTCTGTCTCTGTCTCTGTCTCTGTCTCTGTCTCTGTCACTGTCTCTCCCTCTGTCTCTGCCTCTGTCTCTGTCCCTGGCTCTGTCTCTGCCTCTGTCTCCGTCTCTGACTCTGTCCCTGTCTCTATCTCCGTCTCTGTCTCTGTCTCTGTCTCTGTCTCTGTCTCTGTATCTGTCTCTCTCTCTGCCTCTGTCTCGGTCTCTGTCTCTGTCTCAGTCACTGTCTCTGTCTCCGTCGTTGTCTCTTACCCCTCCGTCTCTGTCTCTGTCTCTGTCTCTGTCTCTGTCTCTGTCTCTGTCTCTGTCTCTGTATCTGTCTCTGTCTCTGTCTCTGTCTATGTCTCTGTCTCTGTCTCCGTCTCTGTCTCTGCCGCTGTCTCTGTCTCTGTCTCAGTCTCTGTCTCTGTCTCCGTCTCTGTCTCTGTCTCTGTCTCTGCCTCTGTCCCTGTCTCTGCCTCTGTCTCCGTCTCGGTCTTTGTCTCCGTCTCTGTCTCCGTCTCTGTCTCTGTCTCTGTCTCTGCCTCTGTCACCGTCTCTGTCACTGTCTCGGTCTTTGACTCTGTCGCTGTCCCTGTCTACGTCTCTGTCTCTGTCTCCGTCTGCGTCTCTGTCTCTGTCTCCGTCTCTGTCCCAGTCTCTGTTTCTGTCTCCGTCTCTGTCCCTGGCTCTGTCTCTGTCTCCGTCTCTGTCTCTGTCTCTGTCTCTGCCTCTGTCCCTGTCTCTGTTTCTGTCTCTGCCTCTGTCGCTGTCTCTCACTCTGTCTCTGTCTCCGTCTCTGTCCCTGGCTCTTCTCTGCCTCTGTCTCCGTCTATGTCTCTGTCCCTGTCTCTGTCTCGGTCTTTGTCTCCGTCTCTGTCTCCGTCTCTGTCTCTGTCCCCGTATCTCTCTCTGCCTCTGTCGCTGTCTCTCCATCTGTCCCTGTCTCTGCCTCTGTCTCCGTCTCTGTCTCTGTTCCTGTCTCTGTCTCCGCCTCTGTCTCTGTCTCTGCCTCTGTCTCTGTCTATGTCTCTGTATCGGTCTCTGTCTTCGTCTTTGCCTCCGTCTTTGTCTCCGTCTTTGTCTCCGCCTCTGTCTACGTCTCTGCCTCTGTCACTCTCTCTGTCTCTGTCTCTGTCTACGTTCCTGTCTCTGTCTTTGCCTCCGTCTCAGTCTCTGTCTCTGTCTCTGTCTCTGTCTCTGTATCTGTCTCTGTCTCTGTCTCTGTCTCTGTCTCTGTCTCTGCCTCTGTCTCTGTCTCTGTCTCTGTCTCTGTCTCTGTCTCTGTCTCTGTCTCTGTCTCTGTCTCTGTCTCTGTCTCTGTCTCTGTCTCTGTCTCTGTCTCTGTCTCTGTCTCTGTCTCTGTCTCTGTCTCTGTCTCTGTCTCTGTCTCTGTCTCTGTCTGAGACTCTGCCTCTGTCTCTGTCTCTGTCTCTGTCTCTGTCTCTGTCACTGTCTCTCCCTCTGTCTCTGCCTCTGTCTCTGTCCCTGGCTCAGTCTCTGCCTCTGTCTCCGTCTCTGACTCTGTCCCAGTCTCTATCTCCGTCTCTGTCTCTGTCTCTGTCTCTGTCTTTGTCTCTGTCTCTGTCTCTGTCTCTGTCTCTGTCTCTGTCTCTGTCTCTGTCTCTGTCTCTGTCTCTGTCTCTGTCTCTGTCTCTGTCTCTGTCTCTGTCTCTGTCTCTGTCGCTGTCTCTGTCTCTGTCTCTGTCTCTGTCTCTGTCTCTGTCTCTGTCTCTGTCTCTGTCTCTGTCTCTGCCTCTGTCTCTGTTTCTGTCTCTGTCGCTGTCTCTCCCTCTGTCTCTGTCTCCGTCTCAGTCTCTGTCTCTGTCTCTGTGTCTATCTCTGCCTCTGACTCTGTCGCTGTCCCTGTCTACGTCTCTGTCTCTGTCTCCGTCTGCGTCTCTGTCTCTGTCTCCGCCTCTGTCCCAGTCTCTGTTTCTGTCTCCGTCTCTGACCCTGGCTCTGTCTCTGCCTCTGTCACCGTCTCTGTCACTGTCTCGGTCTTTGACTCTGTCTCTGTCTCTGTCTCTGTCTCTGTCTCTGTCTCTGTCTCTGTCTGAGACTCTGCCTCTGTCTCTGTCTCTGTCTCTGTCTCTGTCTCTGTCACTGTCTCTCCCTCTGTCTCTGCCTCTGTCTCTGTCCCTGGCTCTGTCTCTGCCTCTGTCTCCGTCTCTGACTCTGTCCCTGTCTCTATCTCCGTCTCTGTCTCTGTCTCTGTCTCTGTCTCTGTCTCTGTATCTGTCTCTCTCTCTGTCTCTGTCTCTGTCTCTGTCTCTGTCTCAGTCACTGTCTCTGTCTCCGTCGTTGTCTCTTACCCCTCCGTCTCTGTCTCTGTCTCTGTCTCTGTCTCTGTCTCGGTCTTTTTCTCCGTCTCTGTCTCTGTCCCTGTCTCTGTCTCTGCTTCTGTCTCTGTCTCTGTCTATGTCTCCGTCTCTGTCTCCGTCTCTGTCTCTGCCGCTGTCTCTGTCTCTGTCTCAGTCTCTGTCTCTGTCTCCGTCTCTGTCTCTGTCTCTGTCTCTGCCTCTGTCCCTGTCTCTGTTTCTGTCTCTGCCTCTGTCGCTGTCTCTCACTCTGTCTCTGTCTCCGTCTCTGTCCCTGGCTCTTCTCTGCCTCTGTCTCCGTCTATGTCTCTGTCCCTGTCTCTGTCTCGGTCTTTGTCTCCGTCTCTGTCTCCGTCTCTGTCTCTGTCCCCGTATCTCTCTCTGCCTCTGTCGCTGTCTCTCCATCTGTCCCTGTCTCTGCCTCTGTCTCCGTCTCTGTCTCTGTTTCTGTCTCTATCTCCGTCTCTGTCTCTGTCTCTGTCTCTGTCTCTGTCTCTGTCTCAGTCTCTGTCTCTGTCTCTGTCTCTGTCTCTGTCTCTGTCTCTGTCTCTGCCTCTGTCTCTGTTTCTGTCTCTGTCGCTGTCTCTCCCTCTGTCTCTGTCTGCGTCTCTGTCCCTGGCTCTGTCTCTGCCCCTGTCTCCGTCTCTGTCTCTGTCTCCGTCTCTGTCTCCGTCGCTGTCCCTGTCTCTGTCTCGGTCTTTGTCTCCGTCTCTGTCTCCGTCTCTGTCTCTGTCCCCGTATCTCTCTCTGCCTCTGTCGCTGTCTCTCCATCTGTCCCTGTCTCTGCCTCTGTCTCCGTCTCTGTCTCTGTTCCTGTCTCTGTCTCTGCCTCTGTCTCTGTCTCTGTCTCTGTATCGGTCTCTGTCTTCGTCTTTGCCTCCGTCTTTGTCTCCGTCTTTGTCTCCGCCTCTGTCTACGTCTCTGCCTCTGTCACTCTCTCTGTCTCTGTCTCTGTCTACGTTCCTGTCTCTGTCTTTGCCTCCGTCTCAGTCTCTGTCTCTGTCTCTGTCTCTGTCTCTGTATCTGTCTCTCTCTCTGTCTCTGTCTCTGTCTCTGTCTCTGTCTCTGTCTCTGTCTCTGTCTCTGCCTCTGTCTCTGTCTCTGTCTCTCTCTCTGTCTCTGTCTCTGTCTCTGTCCCTGTCTCTGTCTCTGTCTCTGTCTCTGTCTCTGTCACTGTCTCTCCCTCTGTCTCTGCCTCTGTCTCTGTCCCTGGCTCTGTCTCTGCTTCTGTCTCCGTCTCTGACTCTGTCCCTGTCTCTATCTCCGTCTCTGTCTCTGTCTCTGTCTCTGTCTCTGTATCTGTCTCTCTCTCTGTCTCTGTCTCTGTCTCTGTCTCTGACTCAGTCACTGTCTCTGTCTCCGTCGTTGTCTCTTACCCCTCCGTCCCTGTCTCTGTCTCTGTCTCTGTCTCTGTCTCTGTCTCTGTCTCTGTCTCGGTCTTTGTCTCCGTCTCTGTCTCTGTCCCTTTCTCTGTCTCTGCTTCTGTCTCTGTCTCTGTCTATGTCTCTGTCTCTGTCTCCGTCTCTGTCTCTGCCGCTGTCTCTGTCTCCGCCGCTGTCCCTGTCTCTGTCTCGGTCTTTGTCTCCGTCTCTGTCTCCGTCCCTGTCTCTGTCCCCGTATCTCTCTCTGCCTCTGTCGCTGTCTCTCCATCTGTCCCTGTCTCTGCCTCTGTCTCCGTCTCTGTCTCTGTTCCTGTCTCTGTCTCCGCCTCTGTCTCTGTCTCTGCCTCTGTCTCTGTCTCTGTCTCTGTATCGGTCTCTGTCTTCGTCTTTGCCTCCGTCTTTGTCTCCGTCTTTGTCTCCGCCTCTGTCTACGTCTCTGCCTCTGTCACTCTCTCTGTCTCTGTCTCTGTCTACGTTCCTGTCTCTGTCTTTGCCTCCGTCTCAGTCTCTGTCTCTGTCTCTGTCTCTGTCTCTGTATCTGTCTCTCTCTCTGTCTCTGTCTCTGTCTCTGTCTCTGTCTCTGTCTCTGTCTCTGTCTCTGCCTCTGTCTCCGTCTCCGTCTCTGTCTCTGTCTCGGTCTTTGTCGCCGTCTCTGTCTCCGTCTCTGTCTCTGTCCCCGTATCTGTCTCTGTCTCTGTTTCTGTCTCTGCCTCTGTCGCTGTCTCTCCCTCCGTCTCTGTCTCTGTCTCTGTCTCTGTCTGTGTCTCTGACTCTGCCTCAGTCTCCGTCTCTGTCTCTGTCTCTGTCTCTGTCTCTGTCTCTGTCTCTGTCTCAGTCTCTGTCTCTGTCTCTGTCTCTGTCGCTGCCTCTGTCTCTGTCTCGATCTCTGTCTGTGTCTCTTTCTCTGTCGCTGTCTCTCCCTCTGTCTCTGTCTCTGTCTCTGTCTCTGTCTCTGCCTCTGCCTCTGCCTCTGTCTCTGTCTCTGTCTCTGTCTCTGTCGCTGTCTCTCCCTCGGTTTCTGTCTCCGTCTCTGTCCCTGTCTCTGTCTCTGCCTCTGTCTCCGTCTCTGTCTCTGTCTCTGTCTCGGTCTCTGTCTCTGTCTCTGTCTCTGTCTCTGTCTCTGTCTCTGTCTCTGTCTCTGTCTCTGTCTCTGTCTCTGTCTCTGTCTCTGTCTCCGTCTCTGTCTCTGTCTCTGTCTCTGTCTCTGCCTCTGCCTCTGCCTCCGTCTCTGTCTCTGTCTCTGTCGCTGTCTCTCCCTCTGTCACTGTCTCCGTAGTCTGTCCCTGGCTCTGTCTCTGCCTCTGTCTCCGTCTATGTCTCTGTCTCTGTCTCTGTCTCGGTCTTTGTCTCCGTCTCTGTCTCCGTCTCTCTCTCTGTCCCCGTATCTCTCTCTGCCTCTGTCGCTGTCTCTTCCTCTGTCCCTGTCTCTGTCTCTGCCTCTGTCTCTGTCTCTGTCTCCGTCTCTGTCTCTGTTTCTGTCTCTATCTCCGTCTCTGTCTCTGTCTCTGTCTCTGTCTCTGTCTCTGTCTCTGTCTCTGTCTCTGTCTCTGTCTCGGTCTTTGTCTCCGTCTCTGTCTCCGTCTCTGTCTCTGTCCCCGTATCTGCCTCTGTCTCTGTTTCTGTCTCTGCCTCTGCCGCTGTCTCTCCCTCCGTCTCTGTCTCTGTCTCTGTCTCTGTCTCTGTCTCTGTCTCTGTCTCTGTCTCTGTCTCTGTATCTGTCTCTGTCTCTGTCTCTGTCTCTGTCTCTGTCTCTGTCTCTGTCTCTGTCTCTGTCTCTGTCTCTGCCTCTGCCTCTGCCACTGTCTCTGTCTCTGTCTCTGTCCCTGTCTCTGTCTCTGTCTCTGTCTCTGTCTCTGTCTCTGTCTCTGTCTCTGTCTCTGTCTCTGTCTCTGTCTCTGCCTCTGTCTCTGTTTCTGTCTCTGTCGCTGTCTCTCCCTCTGTCTCTGTCTCCGTCTCTGCCCCTGGCTCTGTCTCTGCCCCTGTCTCCGTCTCTGTCTCTGTCTCCGTCGCTGTCTCCGCCGCTGTCTCTGTCTCTGTCTCAGTCTCTGTCTCTGTCTCCGTCTCTGTCTCTGTCTCTGTCTTTGTCTCCGTCTCTGTCTCCGTCTCTGTCTCTGTCCCCGTATCTGTCTCTGCCTCTGTCGCTGTCTCTCCCTCCGTCTCTGTCTCTGTCTCCGTCTCTGTCCCTGGCTCTGTCTCTGCCTCTGTCTCCGTCTCCGTCTCTGTCTCTGTCTCGGTCTTTGTCGCCGTCTCTGTCTCCGTCTCTGTCTCTGTCCCCGTATCTGTCTCTGTCTCTGTTTCTGTCTCTGCCTCTGTCGCTGTCTCTCCCTCCGTCTCTGTCTCTGTCTCTGTCTCTGTCTGTGTCTCTGACTCTGTCTCAGTCTCCGTCTCTGTCTCTGTCTCTGTCTCTGTCTCTGTCTCTGTCTCTGTCTCAGTCTCTGTCTCTGTCTCTGTCTCTGTCGCTGCCTCTGTCTCTGTCTCGATCTCTGTCTGTGTCTCTTTCTCTGTCGCTGTCTCTCCCTCTGTCTCTGTCTCTGTCTCTGTCTCTGTCTCTGCCTCTGCCTCTGCCTCTGTCTCTGTCTCTGTCTCTGTCTCTGTCGCTGTCTCTCCCTCGGTTTCTGTCTCCGTCTCTGTCCCTGTCTCTGTCTCTGCCTCTGTCTCCGTCTCTGTCTCTGTCTCTGTCTCGGTCTCTGTCTCTGTCTCTGTCTCTGTCTCTGTCTCTGTCTCTGTCTCTGTCTCTGTCTCTGTCTCTGTCTCTGTCTCTGTCTCTGTCTCTGTCTCTGTCTCTGTCTCCGTCTCTGTCTCTGTCTCTGTCTCTGTCTCTGCCTCTGCCTCTGCCTCCGTCTCTGTCTCTGTCTCTGTCGCTGTCTCTCCCTCTGTCACTGTCTCCGTAGTCTGTCCCTGGCTCTGTCTCTGCCTCTGTCTCTGCCTCTGTCTCTGTCCCTGGCTCTGTCTCTGCCTCTGTCTCCGTCTCTGACTCTGTCCCTGTCTCTATCTCCGTCTCTGTCTCTGTCTCTGTCTCTGTCTCTGTCTCTGTATCTGTCTCTTTCTCTCTCTCTGTCTCTGTCTCTGTCTCTGTCTCAGTCACTGTCTCTGTCTCCGTCGTTGTCTCTTACCCCTCCGTCTCTGTCTCTGTCTGTGTCTCTGTCTCTGTCTCTGTCTCTGTCTCTGTCTCGGTCTTTGTCTCCGACTCTGTCTCTGTCCCTGTCTCTGTCTCTGCTTCTGTCTCTGTCTCTGTCTATGTCTCTGTCTCTGTCTCCGTCTCTGTCTCTGCCGCTGTCTCTGTCTCTGTCTCAGACTCTGTCTCTGTCTCCGTCTCTGTCTCTGTCTCTGTCTCTGCCTCTGTCCCTGTCTCTGTTTCTGTCTCTGCCTCTGTCGCTGTCTCTCACTCTGTCTCTGTCTCCGTCTCTGTCCCTGGCTCTTCTCTGCCTCTGTCTCCGTCTATGTCTCTGTCCCTGTCTCTGTCTCGGTCTTTGTCTCCGTCTCTGTCTCCGTCTCTGTCTCTGTTCCCGTATCTCTCTCTGCCTCTGTCGCTGTCTCTCCATCTGTCCCTGTCTCTGCCTCTGTCTCCGTCTCTGTCTCTGTTTCTGTCTCTATCTCCGTCTCTGTCTCTGTCTCTGTCTCTGTCTGTGTCTCAGTCTCTGTCTCTGTCTCTGTCTCTGTCTCTGTCTCTGTCTCTGCCTCTGTCTCTGTTTCTGTCTCTGTCGCTGTCTCTCCCTCTGTCTCTGTCTGCGTCTCTGTCCCTGGCTCTGTCTCAGCCCCTGTCTCCGTCTCTGTCTCTGTCTCCGTCTCTGTCTCCGCCGCTGTCCCTGTCTCTGTCTCGGTCTTTGTCTCCGTCTCTGTCTCCGTCTCTGTCTCTGTCCCCGTATCTCTCTCTGCCTCTGTCGCTGTCTCTCCATCTGTCCCTGTCTCTGCCTCTGTCTCCGTCTCTGTCTCTGTTCCTGTCTCTGTCTCCGCCACTGTCTCTGTCTCTGCCTCTGTCTCTGTCTCTGTATCGGTCTCTGTCTTCGTCTTTGCCTCCGTCCTTGTCTCCGTCTTTGTCTCCGCCTCTGTCTACGTCTCTGCCTCTGTCACTCTCTCTGTCTCTGTCTCTGTCTACGTTCCTGTCTCTGTCTTTGCCTCTGTCTCAGTCTCTGTCTCTGTCTCTGTCTCTGTCTCTGTCTCTGTCTCTGCCTCTGTCCCTGTCTCTGTTTCTGTCTCTGCCTCTGTCGCTGTCTCTCACTCTGTCTCTGTCTCCGTCTCTGTCCCTGGCTCTTCTCTGCCTCTGTCTCCGTCTATGTCTCTGTCCCTGTCTCTGTCTCGGTCTTTGTCTCCGTCTCTGTCTCCGTCTCTGTCTCTGTCCCCGTATCTCTCTCTGCCTCTGTCGCTGTCTCTCCATCTGTCCCTGTCTCTGCCTCTGTCTCCGTCTCTGTCTCTGTACCTGTCTCTGTCTCCGCCTCTGTCTCTGTCTCTGCCTCTGTCTCTGTCTCTGTCTCTGTATCGGTCTCTGTCTTCGTCTTTGCCTCCGTCTTTGTCTCCGTCTTTGTCTCCGCCTCTGTCTACGTCTCTGCCTCTGTCACTCTCTCTGTCTCTGTCTCTGTCTACGTTCCTGTCTCTGTCTTTGCCTCCGTCTCAGTCTCTGTCTCTGTCTCTGTCTCTGTATCTGTCTCTCTCTCTGTCTCTGTCTCTGTCTCTGTCTCAGTCACTGTCTCTGTCTCCGTCGTTGTCTCTTACCCCTCCGTCACTGTCTCTGTCTCTGTCTCTGTCTCTGTCTCTGTCTCTGTCTCTGTCTCTGTCTCTGTCTCTGCCTCTGACTCTGTCTCTGTCTCCGTCTCTGTCTCTGTCTCTGTCTCTGTCTCTGTCTCAGTCTCTGTCTCTGTCTCTGCCTCTGTCGCTGCCTCTGTCTCTGTCTCGATCTCTGTCTGTGTCTCTTTCTCTGTCGCTGTCTCTCCATCTGTCTCTGTCTCTGTCTCTGTCCCTGGCTCTGTCTCTGCCTCTGTCTCCGTCTCTGTCTCTGTTTCTGTCTCTATCTCCGTCTCTGTCCCTGTCTCTGTCTCTGTCTCTGTCTCTGTCTCTGTCTCTGTCTCTGTCTCTGTCTCTGTCTCTGTCTCTGTCTCTGTCTCTGTCTCTGTCTCTGCCTCTGCCTCTGCCTCTGTCTCTGTCTCTGTCTCTGTCGCTGTCTCTCCCTCTGTCACTGTCTCCGTAGTCTGTCCCTGGCTCTGTCTCTGCCTCTGTCTCCGTCTATGTCTCTGTCTCTGTCTCTGTCTCGGTCTTTGTCTCCGTCTCTGTCTCCGTCTCTGTCTCTGTCCCCGTATCTCTCTCTGCCTCTGTCGCTGTCTCTCCATCTGTCCCAGTCTCTGCCTCTGTCTCCGTCTCTGTCTCTGTTCCTGTCTCTGTCTCCGCATCTGTCTCTGTCTCTGCCTCTGTCTCTGTCTCTGTCTCTGTATCGGTCTCTGTCTTCGTCTTTGCCTCCGTCTTTGTCTCCGTCTTTGTCTCCGCCTCTGTCTACGTCTCTGCCTCTGTCACTCTCTCTGTCTCTGTCTCTGTCTACGTTCCTGTCTCTGTCTTTGCCTCCGTCTCAGTCTCTGTCTCTGTCTCTGTCTCTGTATCTGTCTCTCTCTCTGTCTCTGTCTCTGTCTCTGTCTCAGTCACTGTCTCTGTCTCCGTCGTTGTCTCTTACCCCTCCGTAACTGTCTCTGTCTCTGTCTCTGTCTCTGTCTCTGTCTCTGTCTCTGTCTCTGTCTCTGCCTCTGACTCTGTCTCTGTCTCCGTCTCTGTCTCTGTCTCTGTCTCTGTCTCTGTCTCAGTCTCTGTCTCTGTCTCTGTCTCTGTCGCTGCCTCTGTCTCTGTCTCGATCTCTGTCTGTGTCTCTTTCTCTGTCGCTGTCTCTCCATCTGTCTCTGTCTCTGTCTCTGTCCCTGGCTCTGTCTCTGCCTCTGTCTCCGTCTCTGTCTCTGTTTCTGTCTCTATCTCCGTCTCTGTCCCTGTCTCTGTCTCTGTCTCTGTCTCTGTCTCTGTCTCTGTCTCTGTCTCTGTCTCTGTCTCTGTCTCTGTCTCTGTCTCTGTCTCTGTCTCTGTCTCTGTCTCTGCCTCTGCCTCTGCCTCTGTCTCTGTCTCTGTCTCTGTCGCTGTCTCTCCCTCTGTCACTGTCTCCGTAGTCTGTCCCTGGCTCTGTCTCTGCCTCTGTCTCCGTCTATGTCTCTGTCTCTGTCTCTGTCTCTGTCTCGGTCTTTGTCTCCGTCTCTGTCTCCGTCTCTGTCTCTGTCCCCGTATCTCTCCCTGTCTCTGTCTCTGTCTCTGTCTCTGTCTCTGTCTCTGTCTCTGTCTCTGTCTCTGTCTCTGTCTCTGTCTCTGTCTCTGTCTCTGCCTCTGCCTCTGCCTCTGTCTCTGTCTCTGTCTCTGTCTCTGCCTCTGCCTCTGCCTCTGTCTCTGTCTCTGTCTCTGTCGCTGTGTCTCCCTCTGTTTCTGTCTCCGTCTCTGTCCCTGGCTCTGTCTCTGCCTCTGTCTCCGTCTCTGTCTCTGTCTCTGTCTCGGTCTCTGTCTCTGTCTCTGTCTCTGTCTCTGTCTCTGTCTCTGTCTCTGTCTCTGTCTCTGTCTCTGTCTCGGTCTTTGTCTCCGTCTCTGTCTCCGTCTCTGTCTCTGTCCCCGTATCTCTCTCTGCCTCTGTCGCTGTCTCTTCCTCTGTCCCCGTCTCTGTCTCTGCCTCTGTCTCTGTCTCTGTCTCTGTCTCTGTCTCAGTCTCTGTCTCTGTCTCTGTCTCTGTCTCTGTCGCTGCCTCTGTCTCTGTCTCGATCTCTGTCTGTGTCTCTTTCTCTGTCGCTGTCTCTCCCTCTGTCTCTGTCTCTGTCTCCGTCTCTGTCTCTGTCTCTGTCTTTGTCTCCGTCTCTGTCTCCGTCTCTGTCTCTGTCCCCGTATCTGTCTCTGCCTCTGTCGCTGTCTCTCCCTCCGTCTCTGTCTCTGTCTCCGTCTCTGTCCCTGGCTCTGTCTCTGCCTCTCTCTCCGTCTCCGTCTCTGTCTCTGTCTCGGTCTTTGTCGCCGTATCTGTCTCCGTCTCTGTCTCTGTCCCCGTATCTGTCTCTGTCTCTGTTTCTGTCTCTGCCTCTGTCGCTGTCTCTCCCTCCGTCTCTGTCTCTGTCTCTGTCTCTGTCTGTGTCTCTGACTCTGTCTCAGTCTCCGTCTCTGTCTCTGTCTCTGTCTCTGTCTCTGTCTCTGTCTCTGTCTCAGTCTCTGTCTCTGTCTCTGTCTCTGTCGCTGCCTCTGTCTCTGTCTCGATCTCTGTCTGTGTCTCTTTCTCTGTCTCTATCTCCGTCTCTGTCTCTGTCTCTGTCTCTGTCTCTGTCTCTGTCTCTGTCTCTGTCTCTGTCTCTGTCTCTGTCTCTGTCTCTGTCTCGGTCTTCGTCTCCGTCTCTGTCTCCGTCTCTGTCTCTGTCCCCGTATCTGCCTCTGTCTCTGTTTCTGTCTCTGCCTCTGCCGCTGTCTCTCCCTCCGTCTCTGTCTCTGTCTCTGTCTCTGTCTCTGTCTCTGTCTCTGTCTCTGTCTCTGTCTCTGTATCTGTCTCTGTCTCTGTCTCTGTCTCTGTCTCTGTCTCTGTCTCTGTCTCTGTCTCTGTCTCTGTCTCTGCCTCTGCCTCTGCCTCTGTCTCTGTCTCTGTCTCTGTCGCTGTCTCTCCCTCTGTCACTGTCTCCGTAGTCTGTCCCTGGCTCTGTCTCTGCCTCTGTCTCCGTCTATGTCTCTGTCTCTGTCTCTGTCTCGGTCTTTGTCTCCGTCTCTGTCTCCGTCTCTGTCTCTGTCCCCGTATCTCTCTCTGCCTCTGTCGCTGTCTCTTCCTCTGTCCCTGTCTCTGTCTCTGTCTCTGTCTCTGTCTCTGTCTCTGTCTCTGTCTCTGCCTCTGCCTCTGCCTCTGCCTCTGCCTCTGTCTCTGTCTCTGTCTCTGTCGCTGTCTCTCCCTCTGTCACTGTCTCCGTAGTCTGTCCCTGGCTCTGTCTCTGCCTCTGTCTCCGTCTATGTCTCTGTCTCTGTCTCTGTCTCTGTCTCGGTCTTTGTCTCCGTCTCTGTCTCCGTCTCTGTCTCTGTCCCCGTATCTCTCTCTGCCTCTGTCGCTGTCTCTTCCTCTGTCCCTGTCTCTGTCTCTGTCTCTGTCTCTGTCTCTGTCTCTGTCTCTGTCTCTGTCTCTGTCTCTCTCTCTGTCTCTGTCTCTGTCTCTGTCTCAGTCACTGTCTCTGTCTCCGTCGTTGTCTCTTACCCCTCCGTCCCTGACTCTGTCTCTGTCTCTGTGTCTATCTCTGCCTCTGACTCTGTCGCTGGCCCTGTCTACGTCTCTGTCTCTGTCTCCGTCTGCGTCTCTGTCTCTGTCTCTGTCTCCGTCACTGTCCCTGCCGCTGTCTCTGTCTCAGTCTCAGTCCCTGGCTCTGTCTCTGCCTCTGTCTCCGTCTCTGTCCCTGTCTCGGTCTTTGTCTCCGTCTCTGTCTCTGCCGCTGTCTCTGTCCGCGTATCTGTCTCTGTCTCTGTTTCTGTCTCTGCCTTTGTCGCTGTCTCTCCCTCTGTCTCTGCCTCTGTCCCTGTCTGTGTCTCTGACTCTGTCTCGGTCTTTGTCTCCGTCTCTGCCTCTGTCTCTGTCTCTGGCTCTGTCTCTGCCTCTGTCTCCGTCCCTGACTCTGTCTCTGTCTCTGTGTCTATCTCTGCCTCTGACTCTGTCGCTGTCCCTGTCTACATCTCTGTCTCTGTCTCCGTCTGCGTCTCTGTCTCTGTCTCCGTCTCTGTCCCAGTCTCTGTTTCTGTCTCCGTCTCTGTCCCTGGCTCTGTCTCTGCCTCTGTCACCGTCTCTGTCACTGTCTCGGTCTTTGACTCTGTCTCTGTCTCTGTCTCTGTCTCTGTCTCTGTCTCTGTCTCTGTCTGAGACTCTGGCTCTGTCTCTGTCTCTGTCTCTGTCTCTGCCTCTGTATCTGTCTCTGTCTCTGTCTCTGTCTCTGTCTCTGTCTCTGTCTCTGTCTCTGTCTCTGTCTCTGTCTCTGTCTCTGTCTCTGTCTCTGTCTCTGTCTCTGTCTCTCTCTCTGTCTCTGTCTCTGTCTCTGTCTCAGTCTCTGTCTCTGTCTCTGTCTCTGTCTCTGTCACTGTCTCTCCCTCTGTCTCTGCCTCTGTCTCTGTCCCTGGCTCTGTCTCTGCCTCTGTCTCCGTCTCTGACTCTGTCCCTGTCTCTATCTCCGTCTCTGTCTCTGTCTCTGTCTCTGTCTCTGTCTCTGTATCTGTCTCTCTCTCTGTCTCTGTCTCTGTCTCTGTCTCTGTCTCAGTCACTGTCTCTGTCTCCGTCGTTGTCTCTTACCCCTCCGTCTCTGTCTCTGTCTCTGTCTCTGTCTCTGTCTCTGTCTCTGTCTCTGTCTCGGTCTTTGTCTCCGACTCTGTCTCTGTCCCTGTCTCTGTCTCTGCTTCTGTCTCTGTCTCTGTCTATGTCTCTGTCTCTGTCTCCGTCTCTGTCTCTGCCGCTGTATCTGTCTCTGTCTCAGACTCTGTCTCTGTCTCCGTCTCTGTCTCTGTCTCTGTCTCTGCCTCTCTCCCTGTCTCTGTTTCTGTCTCTGCCTCTGTCGCTGTCTCTCACTCTGTCTCTGTCTCCGTCTCTGTCCCTGGCTCTGTCTCTGCCCCTGTCTCCGTCTCTGTCTCTGTCTCCGTCTCTGTCTCCGCCGCTGTCCCTGTCTCTGTCTCGGTCTTTGTCTCCGTCTCTGTCTCCGTCTCTGTCTCTGTCCCCGTATCTCTCTCTGCCTCTGTCGCTGTCTCTCCATCTGTCCCTGTCTCTGCCTCTGTCTCCGTCTCTGTCTCTGTTCCTGTCTCTGTCCCCGCCTCTGTCTCTGTCTCTGCCTCTGTCTCTGTCTCTGTCTCTGTATCGGTCTCTGTCTTCGTCTTTGCCTCCGTCTTTGTCTCCGTCTTTGTCTCCGCCTCTTTCTACGTCTCTGCCTCTGTCACTCTCTCTGTCTCTGCCTCTGTCTACGTTCCTGTCTCTGTCTTTGCCTCCGTCTCAGTCTCTGTCTCTGTCTCTGTCTCTGTCTCTGTATCTGTCTCTCTCTCTGTCTCTGTCTCTGTCTCTGTCTCAGTCACTGTCTCTGTCTCCGTCGTTGTCTCTTACCCCTCCGTCACTGTCTCTGTCTCTGTCTCTGTCTCTGTCTCTGTCTCTGTCTCTGTCTCTGTCCCTGTCTCTGCCTCTGACTCTGTCTCTGTCTCCGTCGCTGTCTCTGTCTCTGTCTCTCTCTCTGTCTCTGTCTCTGTCTCTGTCTCTGTCTCTGTCTCTGTCCCTGTCTCTGTCTCTGTCACTGTCTCTCCCTCTGTCTCTGCCTCTGTCTGTGTCCCTGGCTCTGTCTCTGCCTCTGTCTCCGTCTCTGACTCTGTCCCTGTCTCTCTCTCTGTCTCTGTCTCTGTCTCTGTCTCTGTCTCTGTCTCTGTCTCTGTCTCTGTCTCTGTCACTGTCTCTCCCTCTGTCTCTGCCTCTGTCTGTGTCCCTGGCTCTGTCTCTGCCTCTGTCTCCGTCTCTGACTCTGTCCCTGTCTCTATCTCCGTCTCTGTCTCTGTCTCTGTCTCTGTCTCTGTCTCTGTATCTGTCTCTCTCTCTGTCTCTGTCTCTGTCTCTGTCTCTGTCTCAGTCACTGTCTTTGTCTCCGTCGTTGTCTCTTACCCCTCCGTCTCTGTCTCTGTCTCTGTCTCTGTCTCTGTCTCTGTCTCTGTCTCTGTCTCGGTCTTTGTCTCCGTCTCTGTCTCTGTCCCTGTCTCTGTATCTGCTTCTGTCTCTGTCTCTGTCTATGTCTCTGTCTCTGTCTCCGTCTCTGTCTCTGCCGCTGTCTCTGTCTCTGTCTCAGTCTCTGTCTCTGTCTCCGTCTCTGTCTCTGTCTCTGTCTCTGCCTCTGTCCCTGTCTCTGTTTCGGTCTCTGCCTCTGTCGCTGTCTCTCACTCTGTCTCTGTCTCCGTCTCTGTCCCTGGCTCTTCTCTGCCTCTGTCTCCGTCTATGTCTCTGTCCCTGTCTCTGTCTCGGTCTTTGTCTCCGTCTCTGTCTCCGTCTCTGTCTCTGTCCCCGTATCTCTCTCTGCCTCTGTCGCTGTCTCTCCATCTGTCCCTGTCTCTGCCTCTGTCTCCGTCTCTGTCTCTGTTTCTGTCTCTATCTCCGTCTCTGTCTCTGTCTCTGTCTCTGTCTCTGTCTCTGTCTCTGTCTCAGTCTCTGTCTCTGTCTCTGTCTCTGTCTCTGTCTCTGTCTCAGTCACTGTCTCTGTCTCCGTCGTTGTCTCTTACCCCTCCGTCACTGTCTCTGTTTCTGTCTCTGTCTCTGTCTCTGTCTCTGTCTCTGTCTCTGCCTCTGACTCTGTCTCTGTCTCCGTCGCTGTCTCTGTCGCAGTCACTGTCTCTGTCTCCGTCGTTGTCTCTTACCCCTCCGTCTCTGTCTCTGTCTTTGTCTCTGTCTCTGTCTCTGTCTCTCTCTCTGTCTCTGTCTCTGTCTCTGTCTCTGTCTCTGTCTCTGTCCCTGTCTCTGTCTCTGTCACTGTCTCTCCCTCTGTCTCTGCCTCTGTCTGTGTCCCTGGCTCTGTCTCTGCCTCTGTCTCCGTCTCTGACTCTGTCCCTGTCTCTATCTCCGTCTCTGTCTCTGTCTCTGTCTCTGTCTCTGTCTCTGTATCTGCCTCTCTCTCTGCCTCTGTCTCTGTCTCTGTCTCTGTCTCAGTCACTGTCTCTGTCTCCGTCGTTGTCTCTTACCCCTCCGTCTCTGTCTCTGTCTCTGTCTCTGTCTCTGTCTCTGTCTCTGTCTCTCTCTCTGTCTCTGTCTCTGTCTCTGTCTCTGTCTCTGTGTCTGTCTCTGTCTCTGTCTCTGTCTCTGTCACTGTCTCTCCCTCTGTCTCTGCCTCTGTCTGTGTCCCTGGCTCTGTCTCTGCCTCTGTCTCCGTCTCTGACTCTGTCCCTGTCTCTATCTCCGTCTCTGTCTCTGTCTCTGTCTCTGTCTCTGTCTCTGTATCTGTCTCTCTCTCTGTCTCTGTCTCTGTCTCAGTCACTGTCTCTGTCTCCGTCGTTGTCTCTTACCCCTCCGTCTCTGTCTCTGTCTCTGTCTCTGTCTCTGTCTCTGTCTCTGTCTCTGTCTCTGTCTCTGTCTCGGTCTTTGTCTCCGTCTCTGTCTCTGTCCCTGTCTCTGTATCTGCTTCTGTCTCTGTCTCTGTCTCTGTCTATGTCTCTGTCTCTGTCTCCGTCTCTGTCTCTGCCGCTGTCTCTGTCTCTGTCTCAGTCTCTGTCGCTGTCTCCGTCTCTGTCTCTGTCTCTGTCTCTGCCTCTGTCCCTGTCTCTGTTTCTGTCTCTGCCTCTGTCGCTGTCTCTCACTCTGTCTCTGTCTCCGTCTCTGTCCCTGGCTCCTCTCTGCCTCTGTCTCCGTCTATGTCTCTGTCCCTGTCTCTGTCTCGGTCTTTGTCTCCGTCTCTGTCTCCGTCTCTGTCTCTGTCCCCGTATCTCTCTCTGCCTCTGTCGCTGTCTCTCCATCTGTCCCTGTCTCTGCCTCTGTCTCCGTCTCTGTCTCTGTTTCTGTCTCTATCTCCGTCCCTGTCTCTGTCTCTGTCTCTGTCTCTGTCTCTGTCTCAGTCTCTGTCTCTGTCTCTGTCTCTGTCTCTGTCTCTGTCTCTGCCTCTGTCTCTGTTTCTGTCTCTGTCGCTGTCTCTCCCTCTGTCTCTGTCTGCGTCTCTGTCCCTGGCTCTGTCTCTGCCCCTGTCACCGTCTCTGTCTCTGCCTCTGTCTCCGTCTATGTCTCTGTCTCTGTCTCTGTCTCGGTCTTTGTCTCCGTCTCTGTCTCCGTCTCTGTCTCTGTCCCCGTATCTCTCTCTGCCTCTGTCGCTGTCTCTCCATCTGTCCCAGTCTCTGCCTCTGTCTCCGTCTCTGTCTCTGTTCCTGTCTCTGTCTCCGCCTCTGTCTCTGTCTCTGCCTCTGTCTCTGTCTCTGTCTCTGTATCGGTCTCTGTCTTCGTCTTTGCCTCCGTCTTTGTCTCCGTCTTTGTCTCCGCCTCTGTCTACGTCTCTGCCTCTGTCACTCTCTCTGTCTCTGTCTCTGTCTACGTTCCTGTCTCTGTCTTTGCCTCCGTCTCAGTCTCTGTCTCTGTCTCTGTCTCTGTCTCTGTATCTGTCTCTCTCTCTGTCTCTGTCTCTGTCTCTGTCTCAGTCACTGTCTCTGTCTCCGTCGTTGTCTCTTACCCCTCCGTCACTGTCTCTGTCTCTGTCTCTGTCTCTGTCTCTGTCTCTGTCTCTGTCTCTGTCTCTGCCTCTGACTCTGTCTCTGTCTCCGTCTCTGTCTCTGTCTCTGTCTCTGTCTCTGTCTCAGTCTCTGTCTCTGTCTCTGTCTCTGTCGCTGCCTCTGTCTCTGTCTCGATATCTGTCTGTGTCTCTTTCTCTGTCGCTGTCTCTCCATCTGTCTCTGTCTCTGTCTCTGTCCCTGGCTCTGTCTCTGCCTCTGTCTCCGTCTCTGTCTCTGTTTCTGTCTCTATCTCCGTCTCTGTCCCTGTCTCTGTCTCTGTCTCTGTCTCTGTCTCTGTCTCTGTCTCTGTCTCTGTCTCTGTCTCTGTCTCTGTCTCTGTCTCTGTCTCTGTCTCTGTCTCTGCCTCTGCCTCTGCCTCTGTCTCTGTCTCTGTCTCTGTCGCTGTCTCTCCCTCTGTCACTGTCTCCGTAGTCTGTCCCTGGCTCTGTCTCTGCCTCTGTCTCCGTCTATGTCTCTGTCTCTGTCTCTGTCTCGGTCTTTGTCTCCGTCTCTGTCTCCGTCTCTGTCTCTGTCCCCGTATCTCTCTCTGCCTCTGTCGCTGTCTCTCCATCTGTCCCAGTCTCTGCCTCTGTCTCCGTCTCTGTCTCTGTTCCTGTCTCTGTCTCCGCCTCTGTCTCTGTCTCTGCCTCTGTCTCTGTCTCTGTCTCTGTCTCTGTATCGGTCTCTGTCTTCGTCTTTGCCTCCGTCTTTGTCTCCGTCTTTGTCTCCGCCTCTGTCTACGTCTCTGCCTCTGTCACTCTCTCTGTCTCTGTCTCTGTCTACGTTCCTGTCTCTGTCTTTGCCTCCGTCTCAGTCTCTGTCTCTGTCTCTGTCTCTGTCTCTGTATCTGTCTCTCTCTCTGTCTCTGTCTCTGTCTCTGTCTCAGTCACTGTCTCTGTCTCCGTCGTTGTCTCTTACCCCTCCGTCACTGTCTCTGTCTCTGTCTCTGTCTCTGTCTCTGTCTCTGTCTCTGTCTCTGTCTCTGTCTCTGCCTCTGACCTTGTCTCTGTCTCCGTCTCTGTCTCTGTCTCTGTCTCTGTCTCTGTCTCTGTCTCTGTCTCAGTCTCTGTCTCTGTCTCTGTCTCTGTCGCTGCCTCTGTCTCTGTCTCGATCTCTGTCTGTGTCTCTTTCTCTGTCGCTGTCTCTCCATCTGTCTCTGTCTCTGTCTCTGTCCCTGGCTCTGTCTCTGCCTCTGTCTCCGTCTCTGTCTCTGTATCTGGCTCTATCTCCGTCTCTGTCCCTGTCTCTGTCTCTGTCTCTGTCTCTGTCTCTGTCTCTGTCTCTGTCTCTGTCTCTGTCTCTGTCTCTGTCTCTGTCTCTGCCTCTGTCTCTGTCTCTGTCTCTGCCTCTGCCTCTGCCTCTGTCTCTGTCTCTGTCTCTGTCGCTGTCTCTCCCTCTGTCACTGTCTCCGTAGTCTGTCCCTGGCTCTGTCTCTGCCTCTGTCTCCGTCTATGTCTCTGTCTCTGTCTCTGTCTCGGTCTTTGTCTCCGTCTCTGTCTCCGTCTCTGTCTCTGTCCCCGTATCTCTCCCTGCCTCTGTCGCTGGCTCTTCCTCTGTCCCTGTCTCTGTCTCTGTCTCTGTCTCTGTCTCTGTCTCTGTCTCTGTCTCTGTCTCTGTCTCTGTCTCTGCCTCTGCCTCTGCCTCTGTCTCTGTCTCTGTCTCTGCCTCTGCCTCTGCCTCTGTCTCTGTCTCTGTCTCTGTCGCTGTGTCTCCCTCTGTTTCTGTCTCCGTCTCTGTCCCTGGCTCTGTCTCTGCCTCTGTCTCCGTCTCTGTCTCTGTCTCTGTCTCGGTCTCTGTCTCTGTCTCTGTCTCTGTCTCTGTCTCTGTCTCGGTCTTTGTCTCCGTCTCTGTCTCCGTCTCTGTCTCTGTCCCCGTATCTCTCTCTGCCTCTGTCGCTGTCTCTTCCTCTGTCCCTGTCTCTGTCTCTGCCTCTGTCTCTGTCTCTGTCTCTGTCTCTGTCTCTGTCTCAGTCTCTGTCTCTGTCTCTGTCTCTGTCGCTGCCTCTGTCTCTGTCTCGATCTCTGTCTGTGTCTCTTTCTCTGTCGCTGTCTCTCCCTCTGTCTCTGTCTCTGTCTCCGTCTCTGTCTCTGTCTCTGTCTTTGTCTCCGTCTCTGTCTCCGTCTCTGTCTCTGTCCCCGTATCTGTCTCTGCCTCTGTCGCTGTCTCTCCCTCCGTCTCTGTCTCTGTCTCCGTCTCTGTCCCTGGCTCTGTCTCTGCCTCTGTCTCCGTCTCCGTCTCTGTCTCTGTCTCGGTCTTTGTCGCCGTCTCTATCTCCGTCTCTGTCTCTGTCCCCGTATCTGTCTCTGTCTCTGTTTCTGTCTCTGCCTCTGTCGCTGTCTCTCCCTCCGTCTCTGTCTCTGTCTCTGTCTCTGTCTCTGTCTGTGTCTCTGACTCTGTCTCAGTCTCCGTCTCTGTCTCTGTCTCTGTCTCTGTCTCTGTCTCTGTCTCAGTCTCTGTCTCTGTCTCTGTCTCTGTCGCTGCCTCTGTCTCTGTCTCGATCTCTGTCTGTGTCTCTTTCTCTGTCGCTGTCTCTCCCTCTGTCTCTGTCTCTGTCTCTGTCTCTGTCTGTGTCTCTGACTCTGTCTCAGTCTCCGTCTCTGTCTCTGTCTCTGTCTCTGTCTCTGTCTCTGTCTCAGTCTCTGTCTCTGTCTCTGTCTCTGTCGCTGCCTCTGTCTCTGTCTCGATCTCTGTCTGTGTCTCTTTCTCTGTCGCTGTCTCTCCCTCTGTCTCTGTCTCTGTCTCTGTCCCTGGCTCAGTCTCTGCCTCTGTCTCCGTCTCTGTCTCTGTTTCTATCTCCGCCTCCGTCTCCGTCTCTGTCTCTGTCTCTGTCTCTGTCTCTGTCTCTGTATCTGTCTCTGTCTCTGTCTCTGTCTCTGTCTCTGCCTCTGCCTCTGCCTCTGTCTCTGTCTCTGTCTCTGTCGCTGTCTCTCCCTCTGTTTCTGTCTCCGTCTCTGTCCCTGGCTCTGTCTCTGCCTCTGCCTCTGTCTCCGTCTCTGTCTCTGTCTCTGCCTCTGCCTCTGTCTCCGTCTCTGTCTCTGTCTCTGTCTCGGTCTCTGTCTCTGTCTCTGTCTCTGTCTCTGTCTCTGTCTCTGTCTCTGTCTCTGTCTCTGTCTCTGTCTCTGTCTCTGTCTCTGTCTCTGTCTCTGTCTCTGTCTCTGTCTCTGTCTCTGTCTCTGTCTCTGCCTCTGCCTCTGCCTCTGTCTCTGTCTCTGTCTCTGTCGCTGTCTCTCCCTCTGTCACTGTCTCCGTAGTCTGTCCCTGGCTCTGTCTCTGCCTCTGTCTCCGTCTATGTCTCTGTCTCTGTCTCTGTCTCTGTCTCTGTCTCTGTCTCTGTCTCTGTCTCTGTCTCTGTCTCTGTCTCTGTCGCTGCCTCTGTCTCTGTCTCGATCTCTGTCTGTGTCTCTTTCTCTGTCGCTGTCTCTCCCTCTGTCTCTGTCTCTGTCTCTGTCCCTGGCTCAGTCTCTGCCTCTGTCTCCGTCTCTGTCTCTGTTTCTATCTCCGCCTCCGTCTCCGTCTCTGTCTCTGTCTCTGTCTCTGTCTCTGTCTCTGTCTCTGTCTCTGTCTCTGTCTCTGTCTCTGTCTCTGCCTCTGCCTCTGCCTCTGTCTCTGTCTCTGTCTCTGTCGCTGTCTCTCCCTCTGTTTCTGTCTCTGTCTCTGTCTCGGTCTTTGTCTCCGTCTCTGTCTCCGCCTCTGTCTCTGTCCCCGTATCTGCCTCTGTCTCTGTTTCTGTCTCTGCCTCTGCCGCTGTCTCTCCCTCCGTCTCTGTCTCTGTCTCTGTCTCTGTCTCTGTCTCTGTCTCTGTCTCTGTCTCTGTCTCTGTCTCTGTCTCTGTCTCTGTCTCTGTCTCTGTCTCTGTCTCTGTCTCTGTCTCTGTCTCTGCCTCTGCCTCTGCCTCTGTCTCTGTCTCTGTCTCTGTCGCTGTCTCTCCCTCTGTCACTGTCTCCGTAGTCTGTCCCTGGCTCTGTCTGTGCCTCTGTCTCCGTCTATGTCTCTGTCTCTGTCTCTGTCTCGGTCTTTGTCTCCGTCTCTGTCTCCGTCTCTGTCTCTGTCCCCGTATCTCTCTCTGCCTCTGTCGCTGTCTCTCCATCTGTCCCAGTCTCTGCCTCTGTCTCCGTCTCTGTCTCTGTTCCTGTCTCTGTCTCCGCCTCTGTCTCTGTCTCTGCCTCTGTCTCTGTCTCTGTCTCTGTCTCTGTATCGGTCTCTGTCTTCGTCTTTGCCTCCGTCTTTGTCTCCGTCTTTGTCTCCGCCTCTGTCTACGTCTCTGCCTCTGTCACTCTCTCTGTCTCTGTCTCTGTCTACGTTCCTGTCTCTGTCTTTGCCTCCGTCTCAGTCTCTGTCTCTGTCTCTGTCTCTGTCTCTGTATCTGTCTCTCTCTCTGTCTCTGTCTCTGTCTCTGTCTCAGTCACTGTCTCTGTCTCCGTCGTTGTCTCTTACCCCTCCGTCACTGTCTCTGTCTCTGTCTCTGTCTCTGTCTCTGTCTCTGTCTCTGTCTCTGTCTCTGTCTCTGCCTCTGACCTTGTCTCTGTCTCCGTCTCTGTCTCTGTCTCTGTCTCTGTCTCTGTCTCTGTCTCTGTCTCAGTCTCTGTCTCTGTCTCTGTCTCTGTCGCTGCCTCTGTCTCTGTCTCGATCTCTGTCTGTGTCTCTTTCTCTGTCGCTGTCTCTCCATCTGTCTCTGTCTCTGTCTCTGTCCCTGGCTCTGTCTCTGCCTCTGTCTCCGTCTCTGTCTCTGTATCTGGCTCTATCTCCGTCTCTGTCCCTGTCTCTGTCTCTGTCTCTGTCTCTGTCTCTGTCTCTGTCTCTGTCTCTGTCTCTGTCTCTGTCTCTGTCTCTGCCTCTGTCTCTGTCTCTGTCTCTGCCTCTGCCTCTGCCTCTGTCTCTGTCTCTGTCTCTGTCGCTGTCTCTCCCTCTGTCACTGTCTCCGTAGTCTGTCCCTGGCTCTGTCTCTGCCTCTGTCTCCGTCTATGTCTCTGTCTCTGTCTCTGTCTCGGTCTTTGTCTCCGTCTCTGTCTCCGTCTCTGTCTCTGTCCCCGTATCTCTCCCTGCCTCTGTCGCTGGCTCTTCCTCTGTCCCTGTCTCTGTCTCTGTCTCTGTCTCTGTCTCTGTCTCTGTCTCTGTCTCTGTCTCTGTCTCTGTCTCTGTCTCTGCCTCTGCCTCTGCCTCTGTCTCTGTCTCTGTCTCTGCCTCTGCCTCTGCCTCTGTCTCTGTCTCTGTCTCTGTCGCTGTGTCTCCCTCTGTTTCTGTCTCCGTCTCTGTCCCTGGCTCTGTCTCTGCCTCTGTCTCCGTCTCTGTCTCTGTCTCTGTCTCGGTCTCTGTCTCTGTCTCTGTCTCTGTCTCTGTCTCTGTCTCGGTCTTTGTCTCCGTCTCTGTCTCCGTCTCTGTCTCTGTCCCCGTATCTCTCTCTGCCTCTGTCGCTGTCTCTTCCTCTGTCCCTGTCTCTGTCTCTGCCTCTGTCTCTGTCTCTGTCTCTGTCTCTGTCTCTGTCTCAGTCTCTGTCTCTGTCTCTGTCTCTGTCGCTGCCTCTGTCTCTGTCTCGATCTCTGTCTGTGTCTCTTTCTCTGTCGCTGTCTCTCCCTCTGTCTCTGTCTCTGTCTCCGTCTCTGTCTCTGTCTCTGTCTTTGTCTCCGTCTCTGTCTCCGTCTCTGTCTCTGTCCCCGTATCTGTCTCTGCCTCTGTCGCTGTCTCTCCCTCCGTCTCTGTCTCTGTCTCCGTCTCTGTCCCTGGCTCTGTCTCTGCCTCTGTCTCCGTCTCCGTCTCTGTCTCTGTCTCGGTCTTTGTCGCCGTCTCTATCTCCGTCTCTGTCTCTGTCCCCGTATCTGTCTCTGTCTCTGTTTCTGTCTCTGCCTCTGTCGCTGTCTCTCCCTCCGTCTCTGTCTCTGTCTCTGTCTCTGTCTCTGTCTGTGTCTCTGACTCTGTCTCAGTCTCCGTCTCTGTCTCTGTCTCTGTCTCTGTCTCTGTCTCTGTCTCAGTCTCTGTCTCTGTCTCTGTCTCTGTCGCTGCCTCTGTCTCTGTCTCGATCTCTGTCTGTGTCTCTTTCTCTGTCGCTGTCTCTCCCTCTGTCTCTGTCTCTGTCTCTGTCTCTGTCTGTGTCTCTGACTCTGTCTCAGTCTCCGTCTCTGTCTCTGTCTCTGTCTCTGTCTCTGTCTCTGTCTCAGTCTCTGTCTCTGTCTCTGTCTCTGTCGCTGCCTCTGTCTCTGTCTCGATCTCTGTCTGTGTCTCTTTCTCTGTCGCTGTCTCTCCCTCTGTCTCTGTCTCTGTCTCTGTCCCTGGCTCAGTCTCTGCCTCTGTCTCCGTCTCTGTCTCTGTTTCTATCTCCGCCTCCGTCTCCGTCTCTGTCTCTGTCTCTGTCTCTGTCTCTGTCTCTGTCTCTGTCTCTGTCTCTGTCTCTGTCTCTGCCTCTGCCTCTGCCTCTGTCTCTGTCTCTGTCTCTGTCGCTGTCTCTCCCTCTGTTTCTGTCTCCGTCTCTGTCCCTGGCTCTGTCTCTGCCTCTGTCTCCGTCTCTGTCTCTGTCTCTGTCTCGGTCTCTGTCTCTGTCTCTGTCTCTGTCTCTGTCTCTGTCTCTGTCTCTGTCTCTGTCTCTGTCTCTGTCTCTGTCTCTGTCTCTGTCTCTGTCTCTGTCTCTGTCTCTGTCTCTGTCTCTGTCTCTGTCTCTGCCTCTGCCTCTGTCTCTGTCTCTGTCTCTGTCTCTGTCTCTGTATCTGTCTCTGTCTCTGTCTCTGTCTCTGTCTCTGTCTCTGTCTCTGTCTCTGTCTCTGTCTCTGCCTCTGCCTCTGCCTCTGTCTCTGTCTCTGTCTCTGTCGCTGTCTCTCCCTCTGTCACTGTCTCCGTAGTCTGTCCCTGGCTCTGTCTCTGCCTCTGTCTCCGTCTATGTCTCTGTCTCTGTCTCTGTCTCGGTCTTTGTCTCCGTCTCTGTCTCCGTCTCTGTCTCTGTCCCCGTATCTCTCTCTGCCTCTGTCGCTGTCTCTTCCTCTGTCCCTGTCTCTGTCTCTGTCTCTGTCTCTGTCTCTGTCTCTGCCTCTGCCTCTGCCTCTGCCTCTGCCTCTGTCTCTGTCTCTGTCTCTGTCGCTGTCTCTCCCTCTGTCACTGTCTCCGTAGTCTGTCCCTGGCTCTGTCTCTGCCTCTGTCTCCGTCTATGTCTCTGTCTCTGTCTCTGTCTCTGTCTCGGTCTTTGTCTCCGTCTCTGTCTCCGTCTCTGTCTCTGTCCCCGTATCTCTCTCTGCCTCTGTCGCTGTCTCTTCCTCTGTCCCTGTCTCTGTCTCTGTCTCTGTCTCTGTCTCTGTCTCTGTCTCTGTCTCTGTCTCTCTCTCTGTCTCTGTCTCTGTCTCTGTCTCAGTCACTGTCTCTGTCTACGTCGTTGTCTCTTACCCCTCCGTCCCTGACTCTGTCTCTGTCTCTGTGTCTATCTCTGCCTCTGACTCTGTCGCTGGCCCTGTCTACGTCTCTGTCTCTCTCTCCGTCTGCGTCTCTGTCTCTGTCTCTGTCTCCGTCACTGTCCCTGCCGCTGTCTCTGTCTCAGTCTCAGTCCCTGGCTCTGTCTCTGCCTCTGTCTCCGTCTCTGTCCCTGTCTCGGTCTTTGTCTCCGTCTCTGTCTCTGCCGCTGTCTCTGTCCCCGTATCTGTCTCTGTCTCTGTTTCTGTCTCTGCCTTTGTCGCTGTCTCTCCCTCTGTCTCTGCCTCTGTCCCTGTCTGTGTCTCTGACTCTGTCTCGGTCTTTGTCTCCGTCTCTGCCTCTGTCTCTGTCTCTGGCTCTGTCTCTGCCTCTGTCTCCGTCCCTGACTCTGTCTCTGTCTCTGTGTCTATCTCTGCCTCTGACTCTGTCGCTGTCCCTGTCTACGTCTCTGTCTCTGTCTCCGTCTGCGTCTCTGTCTCTGTCTCCGTCTCTGTCCCAGTCTCTGTTTCTGTCTCCGTCTCTGTCCCTGGCTCTGTCTCTGCCTCTGTCACCGTCTCTGTCACTGTCTCGGTCTTTGACTCTGTCTCTGTCTCTGTCTCTGTCTCTGTCTCTGTCTGAGACTCTGCCTCTGTCTCTGTCTCTGTCTCTGTCTCTGTCTCTGTCTCTGCCTCTGTCTCTGTCTCTGTCTCTGTCTCTGTCTCTGTCTCTGTCTCTGTCTCTGTCTCTCTCTCTGTAACTGTCTCGGTCTCTGTCTCCGTCTCTGTCTCTGTCTCTGTCTCTGTCTCTGTCTCCGTCTCTGTCTCTGTCTCTGTCTCTGTCTCTGTCTCTGTCTCTGTCTCTGTCTCTGTCTCTGTCTCTGTCTCTGTCTCTGTCTCTGTCTCTGTCTCTGTCTCTGTCTCTGTCTCGGTCTCTGTCTCTGCCTCTGCCTCTGCCTCTGTCTCTGTCTCTGTCTCCGTCACTGTCCCTGCCGCTGTCTCTGTCTCAGTCTCAGTCCCTGGCTCTGTCTCTGCCTCTGTCTCCGTCTCTGTCTCTGTCTCGGTCTTTGTCTCCGTCTCTGTCTCCGCCGCTGTCTCTGTCCCCGTATCTGTCTCTGTCTCTGTTTCTGTCTCTGCCTTTGTCGCTGTCTCTCCCTCTGTCTCTGTCTCTGTCCCTGTCTGTGTCTCTGACTCTGTCTCGGTCTTTGTCTCCGTCTCTGCCTCTGTCTCTGTCTCTGGCTCTGTCTCTGCCTCTGTCTCCGTCCCTCACTCTGTCTCTGTCTCTGTGTCTATCTCTGCCTCTGACTCTGTCGCTGGCCCTGTCTACGTCTCTGTCTCTGTCTCCGTCTGCGTCTCTGTCTCTGTCTCCGTCTCTGTCCCAGTCTCTGTTTCTGTCTCCGTCTCTGTCCCTGGCTCTGTCTCTGCCTCTGTCACCGTCTCTGTCACTGTCTCGGTCTTTGTCTCTGTCTCTGTCTCTGTCTCTGTCTCTGTCTCTGTCTCTGTCTCTGTCTGTGTCTGAGACTCTGCCTCTGTCTCTGTCTATGTCTCTGTCTCTGCCTCTGTCTCTGTCTCTGTCTCTGTCTCTGTCTCTGTCTCTGTCTCTGTCTCTGTCTCTGTCTCTCTCTCTGTCTCTGTCTCTGTCTCTGTCTCTGTCGCTGTCTCTGTCTCTGTCGCTGTCTCTCCCTCTGTCTCTGTCTGCGTCTCAGACTCTGTCTCTGTCTCTGTGTCTATCTCTGCCTCTGACTCTGTCGCTGTCCCTGTCTACGTCTCTGTCTCTGTCTCCGTCTGCGTCTCTATCTCTGTCTCCGTCTCTGTCCCAGTCTCTGTTTCTGTCTCCGTCTCTGTCCCTGGCTCTGTCTCTGCCTCTGTCACCGTCTCTGTCACTGTCTCGGTCTTTGACTCTGTCTCTGTCTCTGTCTCTGTCTCTGTCTCTGTCTCTGTCTCTGTCTGAGACTCTGCCTCTGTCTCTGTCTCTGTCTCTGTCTCTGCCTCTGTATCTGTCTCTGTCTCTGTCTCTGTCTCTGTCTCTGTCTCTGTCTCTGTCTCTGTCTCTGTCTCTGTCTCTGTCTCTGTCTCTGTCTCTGTCTCTGTCTCTGTCTCTGTCTCTGTCTCTGTCTCTGTCTCTGTCTCTGTCTCTGTCTCTGTCTCTGTCTCTGTCTCTGTCACTGTCTCTCCCTCTGTCTCTGCCTCTATCTCTGTCTCTGTCTCTGTCTCTGTCTCTGTCTCTGTCTCTGTCTCTGTCTGAGACTCTGCCTCTGTCTCTGTCTCTGTCTCTGTCTCTGTCTCTGTCTCTGTCTCTGTCTCTGTCTCTGTATCTGTCTCTGTCTCTGTCTCTGTCTCTGTCTCTGTCTCTGTCTCTGTCTCTGTCTCTGTCTCTGTCTCTGTCTCTGTCTCTGTCTCTGTCTCTGTCTCTGTCTCTGTCTCTGTCTCTGTCTCTGTCTCTGTCTCTGTCTCTGTCTCTGTCTCTGTCTCTGTCTCTGTCTCTGTCTCTGTCTCTGTCTCTGCCTCTGTCTCTGTTTCTGTCTCTGTCGCTGTCTCTCCCTCTGTCTCTGTCTCCGTCTCAGTCTCTGTCTCTGTCTCTGTGTCTATCTCTGCCTCTGACTCTGTCGCTGTCCCTGTCTACGTCTCTGTCCCTGTCTCCGTCTGCGTCTCTGTCTCTGTCTCCGTCTCTGTCCCAGTCTCTGTTTCTGTCTCCGTCTCTGTCCCTGGCTCTGTCTCTGCCTCTGTCACCGTCTCTGTCACTGTCTCGGTCTTTGACTCTGTCTCTGTCTCTGTCTCTGTCTCTGTCTCTGTCTCTGTCTGAGACTCTGCCTCTGTCTCTGCCTCTGTCTCTGTCTCTGTCTCTGTCACTGTCTCTCCCTCTGTCTCTGCCTCTGTCTCTGTCCCTGGCTCAGTCTCTGCCTCTGTCTCCGTCTCTGACTCTGTCCCTGTCTCTATCTCCGTCTCTGTCTCTGTCTCTGTCTCTGTCTTTGTCTCTGTCTCTGTCTCTGTCTCTGTCTCTGTCTCTGTCTCTGTCTCTGTCTCTGTCTCTGTCTCTGTCTCTGTGTCTATCTCTGCCTCTGACTCTGTCGCTGTCCCTGTCTACGTCTCTGTCTCTGTCTCCGTCTGCGTCTCTGTCTCTGTCTCCGCCTCTGTCCCAGTCTCTGTTTCTGTCTCCGTCTCTGACCCTGGCTCTGTCTCTGCCTCTGTCACCGTCTCTGTCACTGTCTCGGTCTTTGACTCTGTCTCTGTCTCTGTCTCTGTCTCTGTCTCTGTCTCTGTCTGAGACTCTGCCTCTGTCTCTGTCTCTGTCTCTGTCTCTGTCTCTGTCACTGTCTCTCCCTCTGTCTCTGCCTCTGTCTCTGTCCCTGGCTCTGTCTCTGCCTCTGTCTCCGTCTCTGACTCTGTCCCTGTCTCTATCTCCGTCTCTGTCTCTGTCTCTGTCTCTGTCTCTGTCTCTGTATCTGTCTCTCTCTCTGTCTCTGTCTCTGTCTCTGTCTCTGTCTCAGTCACTGTCTCTGTCTCCGTCGTTGTCTCTTACCCCTCCGTCTCTGTCTCTGTCTCTGTCTCTGTCTCTGTCTCTGTCTCGGTCTTTTTCTCCGTCTCTGTCTCTGTCCCTGTCTCTGTCTCTGCTTCTGTCTCTGTCTCTGTCTATGTCTCTGTCTCTGTCTCCGTCTCTGTCTCTGCCGCTGTCTCTGTCTCTGTCTCAGTCTCTGTCTCTGTCTCCGTCTCTGTCTCTGTCTCTGTCTCTGCCTCTGTCCCTGTCTCTGTTTCTGTCTCTGCCTCTGTCGCTGTCTCTCACTCTGTCTCTGTCTCCGTCTCTGTCCCTGGCTCTTCTCTGCCTCTGTCTCCGTCTATGTCTCTGTCCCTGTCTCTGTCTCGGTCTTTGTCTCCGTCTCTGTCTCCGTCTCTGTCTCTGTCCCCGTATCTCTCTCTGCCTCTGTCGCTGTCTCTCCATCTGTCCCTGTCTCTGCCTCTGTCTCCGTCTCTGTCTCTGTTTCTGTCTCTATCTCCGTCTCTGTCTCTGTCTCTGTCTCTGTCTCTGTCTCAGTCTCTGTCTCTGTCTCTGTCTCTGTCTCTGTCTCTGTCTCTGTCTCTGTCTCTGTCTCTGCCTCTGTCTCTGTTTCTGTCTCTGTCGCTGTCTCTCCCTCTGTCTCTGTCTGCGTCTCTGTCCCTGGCTCTGTCTCTGCCCCTGTCTCCGTCTCTGTCTCTGTCTCCGTCTCTGTCTCCGCCGCTGTCCCTGTCTCTGTCTCGGTCTTTGTCTCCGTCTCTGTCTCCGTCTCTGTCTCTGTCCCCGTATCTCTCTCTGCCTCTGTCGCTGTCTCTCCATCTGTCCCTGTCTCTGCCTCTGTCTCCGTCTCTGTCTCTGTTCCTGTCTCTGTCTCCGCCTCTGTCTCTGTCTCTGCCTCTGTCTCTGTCTCTGTCTCTGTATCGGTCTCTGTCTTCGTCTTTGCCTCCGTCTTTGTCTCCGTCTTTGTCTCCGCCTCTGTCTACGTCTCTGCCTCTGTCACTCTCTCTGTCTCTGTCTCTGTCTACGTTCCTGTCTCTGTCTTTGCCTCCGTCTCAGTCTCTGTCTCTGTCTCTGTCTCTGTCTCTGTATCTGTCTCTGTCTCTGTCTCTGTCTCTGTCTCTGTCTCTGCCTCTGTCTCTGTCTCTGTCTCTGTCTCTGTCTCTGTCTCTGTCTCTGTCTCTGTCTCTGTCTCTGTCTCTGTCTCTGTCTCTGTCTCTGTCTCTGTCTCTGTCTCTGTCTCTGTCTCTGTCTCTGTCTCTGTCTGAGACTCTGCCTCTGTCTCTGTCTCTGTCTCTGTCTCTGTCTCTGTCACTGTCTCTCCCTCTGTCTCTGCCTCTGTCTCTGTCCCTGGCTCAGTCTCTGCCTCTGTCTCCGTCTCTGACTCTGTCCCTGTCTCTATCTCCGTCTCTGTCTCTGTCTCTGTCTCTGTCTTTGTCTCTGTCTCTGTCTCTGTCTCTGTCTCTGTCTCTGTCTCTGTCTCTGTCTCTGTCTCTGTCTCTGTCTCTGTCTCTGTCTCTGTCTCTGTCTCTGTCTCTGTCTCTGTCTCTGTCTCTGTCGCTGTCTCTGTCTCTGTCTCTGTCTCTGTCTCTGTCTCTGTCTCTGTCTCTGTCTCTGTCTCTGTCTCTGCCTCTGTCTCTGTTTCTGTCTCTGTCGCTGTCTCTCCCTCTGTCTCTGTCTCCGTCTCAGTCTCTGTCTCTGTCTCTGTGTCTATCTCTGCCTCTGACTCTGTCGCTGTCCCTGTCTACGTCTCTGTCTCTGTCTCCGTCTGCGTCTCTGTCTCTGTCTCCGCCTCTGTCCCAGTCTCTGTTTCTGTCTCCGTCTCTGACCCTGGCTCTGTCTCTGCCTCTGTCACCGTCTCTGTCACTGTCTCGGTCTTTGACTCTGTCTCTGTCTCTGTCTCTGTCTCTGTCTCTGTCTCTGTCTGAGACTCTGCCTCTGTCTCTGTCTCTGTCTCTGTCTCTGTCTCTGTCACTGTCTCTCCCTCTGTCTCTGCCTCTGTCTCTGTCCCTGGCTCTGTCTCTGCCTCTGTCTCCGTCTCTGACTCTGTCCCTGTCTCTATCTCCGTCTCTGTCTCTGTCTCTGTCTCTGTCTCTGTCTCTGTATCTGTCTCTCTCTCTGTCTCTGTCTCTGTCTCTGTCTCTGTCTCAGTCACTGTCTCTGTCTCCGTCGTTGTCTCTTACCCCTCCGTCTCTGTCTCTGTCTCTGTCTCTGTCTCTGTCTCTGTCTCGGTCTTTTTCTCCGTCTCTGTCTCTGTCCCTGTCTCTGTCTCTGCTTCTGTCTCTGTCTCTGTCTATGTCTCTGTCTCTGTCTCCGTCTCTGTCTCTGCCGCTGTCTCTGTCTCTGTCTCAGTCTCTGTCTCTGTCTCCGTCTCTGTCTCTGTCTCTGTCTCTGCCTCTGTCCCTGTCTCTGTTTCTGTCTCTGCCTCTGTCGCTGTCTCTCACTCTGTCTCTGTCTCCGTCTCTGTCCCTGGCTCTTCTCTGCCTCTGTCTCCGTCTATGTCTCTGTCCCTGTCTCTGTCTCGGTCTTTGTCTCCGTCTCTGTCTCCGTCTCTGTCTCTGTCCCCGTATCTCTCTCTGCCTCTGTCGCTGTCTCTCCATCTGTCCCTGTCTCTGCCTCTGTCTCCGTCTCTGTCTCTGTTTCTGTCTCTATCTCCGTCTCTGTCTCTCTCTCTGTCTCTGTCTCTGTCTCTGTCTCAGTCTCTGTCTCTGTCTCTGTCTCTGTCTCTGTCTCTGTCTCTGTCTCTGTCTCTGCCTCTGTCTCTGTTTCTGTCTCTGTCGCTGTCTCTCCCTCTGTCTCTGTCTGCGTCTCTGTCCCTGGCTCTGTCTCTGCCCCTGTCTCCGTCTCTGTCTCTGTCTCCGTCTCTGTCTCCGTCGCTGTCCCTGTCTCTGTCTCGGTCTTTGTCTCCGTCTCTGTCTCCGTCTCTGTCTCTGTCCCCGTATCTCTCTCTGCCTCTGTCGCTGTCTCTCCATCTGTCCCTGTCTCTGCCTCTGTCTCCGTCTCTGTCTCTGTTCCTGTCTCTGTCTCCGCCTCTGTCTCTGTCTCTGCCTCTGTCTCTGTCTCTGTCTCTGTATCGGTCTCTGTCTTCGTCTTTGCCTCCGTCTTTGTCTCCGTCTTTGTCTCCGCCTCTGTCTACGTCTCTGCCTCTGTCACTCTCTCTGTCTCTGTCTCTGTCTACGTTCCTGTCTCTGTCTTTGCCTCCGTCTCAGTCTCTGTCTCTGTCTCTGTCTCTGTCTCTGTATCTGTCTCTCTCTCTGTCTCTGTCTCTGTCTCTGTCTCTGTCTCTGTCTCTGTCTCTGTCTCTGCCTCTGTCTCTGTCTCTGTCTCTCTCTCTGTCTCTGTCTCTGTCTCTGTCCCTGTCTCTGTCTCTGTCTCTGTCTCTGTCTCTGTCACTGTCTCTCCCTCTGTCTCTGCCTCTGTCTCTGTCCCTGGCTCTGTCTCTGCTTCTGTCTCCGTCTCTGACTCTGTCCCTGTCTCTATCTCCGTCTCTGTCTCTGTCTCTGTCTCTGTCTCTGTATCTGTCTCTCTCTCTGTCTCTGTCTCTGTCTCTGTCTCTGTCTCAGTCACTGTCTCTGTCTCCGTCGTTGTCTCTTACCCCTCCGTCTCTGTCTCTGTCTCTGTCTCTGTCTCTGTCTCTGTCTCTGTCTCTGTCTCGGTCTTTGTCTCCGTCTCTGTCTCTGTCCCTTTCTCTGTCTCTGCTTCTGTCTCTGTCTCTGTCTATGTCTCTGTCTCTGTCTCCGTCTCTGTCTCTGCCGCTGTCTCTGTCTCCGCCGCTGTCCCTGTCTCTGTCTCGGTCTTTGTCTCCGTCTCTGTCTCCGTCTCTGTCTCTGTCCCCGTATCTCTCTCTGCCTCTGTCGCTGTCTCTCCATCTGTCCCTGTCTCTGCCTCTGTCTCCGTCTCTGTCTCTGTTCCTGTCTCTGTCTCCGCCTCTGTCTCTGTCTCTGCCTCTGTCTCTGTCTCTGTCTCTGTATCGGTCTCTGTCTTCGTCTTTGCCTCCGTCTTTGTCTCCGTCTTTGTCTCCGCCTCTTTCTACGTCTCTGCCTCTGTCACTCTCTCTGTCTCTGTCTCTGTCTACGTTCCTGTCTCTGTCTTTGCCTCCGTCTCAGTCTCTGTCTCTGTCTCTGTCTCTGTCTCTGTATCTGTCTCTCTCTCTGTCTCTGTCTCTGTCTCTGTCTCAGTCACTGTCTCTGTCTCCGTCGTTGTCTCTCACCCCTCCGTCACTGTCTCTGTCCCTGTCTCTGTCTCTGTCTCTGTCTTTGTCTCTGCCTCTGTCTCTGTCTCTGTCTTTGTCTCTGTCCCTGTCTCTGTCTCTGTCTCTGTCTCTGTCTCTATCTCCGTCTCTGTCTCTGTCTCTGTCTCTGTCTCTGTCTCAGTCTCTGTCTCTGTCTCTGTCTCTGTCTCTGTCTCTGTCTCTGTCTCTGCCTCTGTCTCTGTTTCTGTCTCTGTCGCTGTCTCTCCCTCTGTCTCTGTCTGCGTCTCTGTCCCTGGCTCTGTCTCTGCCCCTGTCTCCGTCTCTGTCTCTGTCTCCGTCTCTGTCTCCGCCGCTGTCCCTGTCTCTGTCTCGGTCTTTGTCTCCGTCTCTGTCTCCGTCTCTGTCTCTGTCCCCGTATCTCTCTCTGCCTCTGTCGCTGTCTCCCCATCTGTCCCTGTCTCTGCCTCTGTCTCCGTCTCTGTCTCTGTTCCTGTCTCTGTCTCCGCCTCTGTCTCTGTCTCTGCCTCTGTCTCTGTCTCTGTCTCTGTATCGGTCTCTGTCTTCGTCCTTGCCTCCGTCTTTGTCTCCGTCTTTGTCTCCGCCTCTGTCTACGTCTCTGCCTCTGTCACTCTCTCTGTCTCTGTCTCTGTCTACGTTCCTGTCTCTGTCTTTGCCTCCGTCTCAGTCTCTGTCTCTGTCTCTGTCTCTGTCTCTGTATCTGTCTCTCTCTCTGTCTCTGTCTCTGTCTCTGTCTCAGTCACTGTCTCTGTCTCCGTCGTTGTCTCTTACCCCTCCGTCACTGTCTCTGTCTCTGTCTCTGTCTCTGTCTCTGTCTCTGTCTCTGTCTCTGCCTCTGACTCTGTCTCTGTCTCCGTCGCTGTCTCTGTCGCAGTCACTGTCTCTGTCTCCGTCGTTGTCTCTTACCCCTCCGTCTCTGTCTCTGTCTTTGTCTCTGTCTCTGTCTCTGTCTCTCTCTCTGTCTCTGTCTCTGTCGCTGTATCTGTCTCTGCCTCTGTCTCTGTCTCTGTCTCTGTCTCTGTCTCTGTCTCTGTCTCTGTCTCTGTCTCTGTCTCTGTCTCTGTCTCTGTCTCTGTCTCTGTCTCTGTCTCTGTCTCTGTCTCTGTCTCTGTCTCTGTCTCTGTCTCTGTCTCTGTCTCTGTCTCTGTCTCTGTCTCTGTCTCTGTCTCTGTCTCTGTCTCTGTCTCTGTCTCTGTCTCTGCCTCTGTCTCTGTTTCTGTCTCTGTCGCTGTCTCTCCCTCTGTCTCTGTCTCCGTCTCTGCCCCTGGCTCTGTCTCTGCCCCTGTCTCCGTCTCTGTCTCTGTCTCCGTCGCTGTCTCCGCCGCTGTCTCTGTCTCTGTCTCAGTCTCTGTCTCTCTCCGTCTCTGTCTCTGTCTCTGTCTTTGTCTCCGTCTCTGTCTCCGTCTCTGTCTCTGTCCCCGTATCTGTCTCTGCCTCTGTCGCTGTCTCTCCCTCCGTCTCTGTCTCTGTCTCCGTCTCTGTCCCTGGCTCTGTCTCTGCCTCTGTCTCCGTCTCCGTCTCTGTCTCTGTCTCGGTCTTTGTCGCCGTCTCTGTCTCCGTCTCTGTCTCTGTCCCCGTATCTGTCTCTGTCTCTGTTTCTGTCTCTGCCTCTGTCGCTGTCTCTCCCTCCGTCTCTGTCTCTGTCTCTGTCTCTGTCTGTGTCTCTGACTCTGTCTCAGTCTCCGTCTCTGTCTCTGTCTCTGTCTCTGTCTCTGTCTCTGTCTCTGTCTCTGTCTCAGTCTCTGTCTCTGTCTCTGTCTCTGTCGCTGCCTCTGTCTCTGTCTCGATCTCTGTCTGTGTCTCTTTCTCTGTCGCTGTCTCTCCCTCTGTCTCTGTCTCTGTCTCTGTCTCTGTCTCTGCCTCTGCCTCTGCCTCTGTCTCTGTCTCTGTCTCTGTCTCTGTCGCTGTCTCTCCCTCGGTTTCTGTCTCCGTCTCTGTCCCTGTCTCTGTCTCTGCCTCTGTCTCCGTCTCTGTCTCTGTCTCTGTCTCGGTCTCTGTCTCTGTCTCTGTCTCTGTCTCTGTCTCTGTCTCTGTCTCTGTCTCTGTCTCTGTCTCTGTCTCTGTCTCTGTCTCTGTCTCTGTCTCTGTCTCCGTCTCTGTCTCTGTCTCTGTCTCTGTCTCTGCCTCTGCCTCTGCCTCCGTCTCTGTCTCTGTCTCTGTCGCTGTCTCTCCCTCTGTCACTGTCTCCGTAGTCTGTCCCTGGCTCTGTCTCTGCCTCTGTCTCCGTCTATGTCTCTGTCTCTGTCTCTGTCTCGGTCTTTGTCTCCGTCTCTGTCTCCGTCTCTGTCTCTGTCCCCGTATCTCTCTCTGCCTCTGTCGCTGTCTCTTCCTCTGTCCCTGTCTCTGTCTCTGCCTCTGTCTCTGTCTCTGTCTCCGTCTCTGTCTCTGTTTCTGTCTCTATCTCCGTCTCTGTCTCTGTCTCTGTCTCTGTCTCTGTCTCTGTCTCTGTCTCTGTCTCGGTCTTTGTCTCCGTCTCTGTCTCCGTCTCTGTCTCTGTCCCCGTATCTGCCTCTGTCTCTGTTTCTGTCTCTGCCTCTGCCGCTGTCTCTCCCTCCGTCTCTGTCTCTGTCTCTGTCTCTGTCTCTGTCTCTGTCTCTGTCTCTGTCTCTGTCTCTGTCTCTGTATCTGTCTCTGTCTCTGTCTCTGTCTCTGTCTCTGTCTCTGTCTCTGTCTCTGTCTCTGTCTCTGCCTCTGCCTCTGCCTCTGTCTCTGTCTCTGTCTCTGTCGCTGTCTCTCCCTCTGTCACTGTCTCCGTAGTCTGTCCCTGGCTCTGTCTCTGCCTCTGTCTCCGTCTATGTCTCTGTCTCTGTCTCTGTCTCGGTCTTTGTCTCCGTCTCTGTCTCCGTCTCTGTCTCTGTCCCCGTATCTCTCTCTGCCTCTGTCGCTGTCTCTTCCTCTGTCCCTGTCTCTATCTCTGTCTCTGTCTCTGTCTCTGTCTCTGTCTCTGCCTCTGCCTCTGCCTCTGCCTCTGCCTCTGTCTCTGTCTCTGTCTCTGTCGCTGTCTCTCCCTCTGTCACTGTCTCCGTAGTCTGTCCCTGGCTCTGTCTCTGCCTCTGTCTCCGTCTATGTCTCTGTCTCTGTCTCTGTCTCTGTCTCGGTCTTTGTCTCCGTCTCTGTCTCCGTCTCTGTCTCTGTCCTCGTATCTCTCTCTGCCTCTGTCGCTGTCTCTTCCTCTGTCCCTGTCTCTGTCTCTGTCTCTGTCTCTGTCTCTGTCTCTGTCTCTGTCTCTGTCTCTGTCTCTCTCCCTGTCTCTGTCTCTGTCTCTATCTCAGTCACTGTCTCTGTCTCCGTCGTTGTCTCTTACCCCTCCGTCCCTGACGCTGTCTCTGTCTCTGTGTCTATCTCTGCCTCTGACTCTGTCGCTGGCCCTGTCTACGTCTCTGTCTCTGTCTCCTTCTGCGTCTCTGTCTCTGTCTCTGTCTCCGTCACTGTCCCTGCCGCTGTCTCTGTCTCAGTCTCAGTCCCTGGCTCTGTCTCTGCCTCTGTCTCCGTCTCTGTCCCTGTCTCGGTCTTTGTCTCCGTCTCTGTCTCTGCCGCTGTCTCTGTCCCCGTATCTGTCTCTGTCTCTGTTTCTGTCTCTGCCTTTGTCGCTGTCTCTCCCTCTGTCTCTGTCTCTGTCCCTGTCTGTGTCTCTGACTCTGTCTCGGTCTTTGTCTCCGTCTCTGCCTCTGTCTCTGTCTCTGGCTCTGTCTCTGCCTCTGTCTCCGTCCCTGACTCTGTCTCTGTCTCTGTGTCTATCTCTGCCTCTGACTCTGTCGCTGTCCCTGTCTACGTCTCTGTCTCTGTCTCCGTCTGCGTCTCTGTCTCTGTCTCCGTCTCTGTCCCAGTCTCTGTTTCTGTCTCCGTCTCTGTCCCTGACTCTGTCTCTGCCTCTGTCACCGTCTCTGTCACTGTCTCGGTCTTTGACTCTGTCTCTGTCTCTGTCTCTGTCTCTGTCCCCGTATCTCTCTCTGCCTCTGTCGCTGTCTCTCCATCTGTCCCTGTCTCTGCCTCTGTCTCCGTCTCTGTCTCTGTTTCTGTCTCTATCTCCGTCTCTGTCTCTGTCTCTGTCTCTGTCTCTGTCTCAGTCTCTGTCTCTGTCTCTGTCTCTGTGTCTGTCTCTGTCTCTGCCTCTGTCTCTGTTTCTGTCTCTGTCGCTGTCTCTCCCTCTGTCTCTGTCCGCGTCTCTGTCCCTGGCTCTGTCTCTGCCCCTGTCTCCGTCTCTGTCTCTGTCTCCGTCTCTGTCTCCGCCGCTGTCCCTGTCTCTGTCTCGGTCTTTGTCTCCGTCTCTGTCTCCGTCTCTGTCTCTGTCCCCGTATCTCTCTCTGCCTCTGTCGCTGTCTCTCCATCTGTCCCTGTCTCTGCCTCTGTCTCCGTCTCTGTCTCTGTTCCTGTCTCTGTCTCCGCCTCTGTCTCTGTCTCTGCCTCTGTCTCTGTCTCTGTCTCTGTATCGGTCTCTGTCTTCGTCTTTGCCTCCGTCTTTGTCTCCGTCTTTGTCTCCGCCTCTGTCTACGTCTCTGCCTCTGTCACTCTCTCTGTCTCTGTCTCTGTCTACGTTCCTGTCTCTGTCTTTGCCTCCGTCTCAGTCTCTGTCTCTGTCTCTGTCTCTGTCTCTGTATCTGTCTCTGTCTCTGTCTCTGTCTCTGTCTCTGTCTCTGTCTCTGTCTCTGTCTCTGTCTCTGTCTCTGTCTCTGTCTCTGTCTCTGTCTCTGTCTCTGTCTCTGTCTCTGTCTCTGTCTCTGTCTCTGTCTCTGTCTCTGTCTCTGTCTCTGTCTCTGTCTCTGTCTCTGTCTCTCTCTCTGTCTCTGTCTCTGTCTCTGTCTCTGTCTCTGTCTCTGTCTCTGTCTCTGTCTCTGTCACTGTCTCTCCCTCTGTCTCTGCCTCTGTCTCTGTCCCTGGCTCTGTCTCTGCCTCTGTCTCCGTCTCTGACTCTGTCCCTGTCTCTATCTCCGTCTCTGTCTCTGTCTCTGTCTCTGTCTCTGTCTCTGTATCTGTCTCTTTCTCTCTCTCTGTCTCTGTCTCTGTCTCTGTCTCAGTCACTGTCTCTGTCTCCGTCGTTGTCTCTTACCCCTCCGTCTCTGTCTCTGTCTGTGTCTCTGTCTCTGTCTCTGTCTCTGTCTCTGTCTCGGTCTTTGTCTCCGACTCTGTCTCTGTCCCTGTCTCTGTCTCTGCTTCTGTCTCTGTCTCTGTCTATGTCTCTGTCTCTGTCTCCGTCTCTGTCTCTGCCGCTGTCTCTGTCTCTGTCTCAGACTCTGTCTCTGTCTCCGTCTCTGTCTCTGTCTCTGTCTCTGCCTCTGTCCCTGTCTCTGTTTCTGTCTCTGCCTCTGTCGCTGTCTCTCACTCTGTCTCTGTCTCCGTCTCTGTCCCTGGCTCTTCTCTGCCTCTGTCCTCCGTCTATGTCTCTGTCCCTGTCTCTGTCTCGGTCTTTGTCTCCGTCTCTGTCTCCGTCTCTGTCTCTGTCCCCGTATCTCTCTCTGCCTCTGTCGCTGTCTCTCCATCTGTCCCTGTCTCTGCCTCTGTCTCCGTCTCTGTCTCTGTTTCTGTCTCTATCTCCGTCTCTGTCTCTGTCTCTGTCTCTGTCTGTGTCTCAGTCTCTGTCTCTGTCTCTGTCTCTGTCTCTGTCTCTGTCTCTGCCTCTGTCTCTGTTTCTGTCTCTGTCGCTGTCTCTCCCTCTGTCTCTGTCTGCGTCTCTGTCCCTGGCTCTGTCTCAGCCCCTGTCTCCGTCTCTGTCTCTGTCTCCGTCTCTGTCTCCGCCGCTGTCCCTGTCTCTGTCTCGGTCTTTGTCTCCGTCTCTGTCTCCGTCTCTGTCTCTGTCCCCGTATCTCTCTCTGCCTCTGTCGCTGTCTCTCCATCTGTCCCTGTCTCTGCCTCTGTCTCCGTCTCTGTCTCTGTTCCTGTCTCTGTCTCCGCCTCTGTCTCTGTCTCTGCCTCTGTCTCTGTCTCTGTCTCTGTATCGGTCTCTGTCTTCGTCTTTGCCTCCGTCTTTGTCTCCGTCTTTGTCTCCGCCTCTGTCTACGTCTCTGCCTCTGTCACTCTCTCTGTCTCTGTCTCTGTCTACGTTCCTGTCTCTGTCTTTGCCTCCGTCTCAGTCTCTGTCTCTGTCTCTGTCTCTGTATCTGTCTCTCTCTCTGTCTCTGTCTCTGTCTCTGTCTCAGTCACTGTCTCTGTCTCCGTCGTTGTCTCTTACCCCTCCGTCACTGTCTCTGTCTCTGTCTCTGTCTCTGTCTCTGTCTCTGTCTCTGTCTCTGTCTCTGCCTCTGACTCTGTCTCTGTCTCCGTCTCTGTCTCTGTCTCTGTCTCTGTCTCTGTCTCAGTCTCTGTCTCTGTCTCTGCCTCTGTCGCTGCCTCTGTCTCTGTCTCGATCTCTGTCTGTGTCTCTTTCTCTGTCGCTGTCTCTCCATCTGTCTCTGTCTCTGTCTCTGTCCCTGGCTCTGTCTCTGCCTCTGTCTCCGTCTCTGTCTCTGTTTCTGTCTCTATCTCCGTCTCTGTCCCTGTCTCTGTCTCTGTCTCTGTCTCTGTCTCTGTCTCTGTCTCTGTCTCTGTCTCTGTCTCTGTCTCTGTCTCTGTCTCTGTCTCTGTCTCTGTCTCTGCCTCTGCCTCTGCCTCTGTCTCTGTCTCTGTCTCTGTCGCTGTCTCTCCCTCTGTCACTGTCTCCGTAGTCTGTCCCTGGCTCTGTCTCTGCCTCTGTCTCCGTCTATGTCTCTGTCTCTGTCTCTGTCTCGGTCTTTGTCTCCGTCTCTGTCTCCGTCTCTGTCTCTGTCCCCGTATCTCTCTCTGCCTCTGTCGCTGTCTCTCCATCTGTCCCAGTCTCTGCCTCTGTCTCCGTCTCTGTCTCTGTTCCTGTCTCTGTCTCCGCATCTGTCTCTGTCTCTGCCTCTGTCTCTGTCTCTGTCTCTGTATCGGTCTCTGTCTTCGTCTTTGCCTCCGTCTTTGTCTCCGTCTTTGTCTCCGCCTCTGTCTGCGTCTCTGCCTCTGTCACTCTCTCTGTCTCTGTCTCTGTCTACGTTCCTGTCTCTGTCTTTGCCTCCGTCTCAGTCTCTGTCTCTGTCTCTGTCTCTGTATCTGTCTCTCTCTCTGTCTCTGTCTCTGTCTCTGTCTCAGTCACTGTCTCTGTCTCCGTCGTTGTCTCTTACCCCTCCGTAACTGTCTCTGTCTCTGTCTCTGTCTCTGTCTCTGTCTCTGTCTCTGTCTCTGTCTCTGCCTCTGACTCTGTCTCTGTCTCCGTCTCTGTCTCTGTCTCTGTCTCTGTCTCTGTCTCAGTCTCTGTCTCTGTCTCTGTCTCTGTCGCTGCCTCTGTCTCTGTCTCGATCTCTGTCTGTGTCTCTTTCTCTGTCGCTGTCTCTCCATCTGTCTCTGTCTCTGTCTCTGTCCCTGGCTCTGTCTCTGCCTCTGTCTCCGTCTCTGTCTCTGTTTCTGTCTCTATCTCCGTCTCTGTCCCTGTCTCTGTCTCTGTCTCTGTCTCTGTCTCTGTCTCTGTCTCTGTCTCTGTCTCTGTCTCTGTCTCTGTCTCTGTCTCTGTCTCTGTCTCTGTCTCTGTCTCTGCCTCTGCCTCTGCCTCTGTCTCTGTCTCTGTCTCTGTCGCTGTCTCTCCCTCTGTCACTGTCTCCGTAGTCTGTCCCTGGCTCTGTCTCTGCCTCTGTCTCCGTCTATGTCTCTGTCTCTGTCTCTGTCTCGGTCTTTGTCTCCGTCTCTGTCTCCGTCTCTGTCTCTGTCCCCGTATCTCTCTCTGCCTCTGTCGCTGGCTCTTCCTCTGTCCCTGTCTCTGTCTCTGTCTCTGTCTCTGTCTCTGTCTCTGTCTCTGTCTCTGTCTCTGTCTCTGTCTCTGTCTCTGTCTCTGCCTCTGCCTCTGCCTCTGTCTCTGTCTCTGTCTCTGTCTCTGCCTCTGCCTCTGCCTCTGTCTCTGTCTCTGTCTCTGTCGCTGTGTCTCCCTCTGTTTCTGTCTCCGTCTCTGTCCCTGGCTCTGTCTCTGCCTCTGTCTCCGTCTCTGTCTCTGTCTCTGTCTCGGTCTCTGTCTCTGTCTCTGTCTCTGTCTCTGTCTCTGTCTCTGTCTCTGTCTCTGTCTCTGTCTCTGTCTCGGTCTTTGTCTCCGTCTCTGTCTCCGTCTCTGTCTCTGTCCCCGTATCTCTCTCTGCCTCTGTCGCTGTCTCTTCCTCTGTCCCCGTCTCTGTCTCTGCCTCTGTCTCTGTCTCTGTCTCTGTCTCTGTCTCAGTCTCTGTCTCTGTCTCTGTCTCTGTCTCTGTCGCTGCCTCTGTCTCTGTCTCGATCTCTGTCTGTGTCTCTTTCTCTGTCGCTGTCTCTCCCTCTGTCTCTGTCTCTGTCTCCGTCTCTGTCTCTGTCTCTGTCTTTGTCTCCGTCTCTGTCTCCGTCTCTGTCTCTGTCCCCGTATCTGTCTCTGCCTCTGTCGCTGTCTCTCCCTCCGTCTCTGTCTCTGTCTCCGTCTCTGTCCCTGGCTCTGTCTCTGCCTCTCTCTCCGTCTCCGTCTCTGTCTCTGTCTCGGTCTTTGTCGCCGTATCTGTCTCCGTCTCTGTCTCTGTCCCCGTATCTGTCTCTGTCTCTGTTTCTGTCTCTGCCTCTGTCGCTGTCTCTCCCTCCGTCTCTGTCTCTGTCTCTGTCTCTGTCTGTGTCTCTGACTCTGTCTCAGTCTCCGTCTCTGTCTCTGTCTCTGTCTCTGTCTCTGTCTCTGTCTCTGTCTCTGTCTCAGTCTCTGTCTCTGTCTCTGTCTCTGTCGCTGCCTCTGTCTCTGTCTCGATCTCTGTCTGTGTCTCTTTCTCTGTCTCTATCTCCGTCTCTGTCTCTGTCTCTGTCTCTGTCTCTGTCTCTGTCTCTGTCTCTGTCTCTGTCTCTGTCTCTGTCTCTGTCTCTGTCTCTGTCTCGGTCTTCGTCTCCGTCTCTGTCTCCGTCTCTGTCTCTGTCCCCGTATCTGCCTCTGTCTCTGTTTCTGTCTCTGCCTCTGCCGCTGTCTCTCCCTCCGTCTCTGTCTCTGTCTCTGTCTCTGTCTCTGTCTCTGTCTCTGTCTCTGTCTCTGTCTCTGTATCTGTCTCTGTCTCTGTCTCTGTCTCTGTCTCTGTCTCTGTCTCTGTCTCTGTCTCTGTCTCTGTCTCTGCCTCTGCCTCTGCCTCTGTCTCTGTCTCTGTCTCTGTCGCTGTCTCTCCCTCTGTCACTGTCTCCGTAGTCTGTCCCTGGCTCTGTCGCTGCCTCTGTCTCCGTCTATGTCTCTGTCTCTGTCTCTGTCTCGGTCTTTGTCTCCGTCTCTGTCTCCGTCTCTGTCTCTGTCCCCGTATCTCTCTCTGCCTCTGTCGCTGTCTCTTCCTCTGTCCCTGTCTCTGTCTCTGTCTCTGTCTCTGTCTCTGTCTCTGTCTCTGTCTCTGTCTCTGCCTCTGCCTCTGCCTCTGCCTCTGCCTCTGTCTCTGTCTCTGTCTCTGTCGCTGTCTCTCCCTCTGTCACTGTCTCCGTAGTCTGTCCCTGGCTCTGTCTCTGCCTCTGTCTCCGTCTATGTCTCTGTCTCTGTCTCTGTCTCTGTCTCGGTCTTTGTCTCCGTCTCTGTCTCCGTCTCTGTCTCTGTCCCCGTATCTCTCTCTGCCTCTGTCGCTGTCTCTTCCTCTGTCCCTGTCTCTGTCTCTGTCTCTGTCTCTGTCTCTGTCTCTGTCTCTGTCTCTGTCTCTGTCTCTCTCTCTGTCTCTGTCTCTGTCTCTGTCTCAGTCACTGTCTCTGTCTCCGTCGTTGTCTCTTACCCCTCCGTCCCTGACTCTGTCTCTGTCTCTGTGTCTATCTCTGCCTCTGACTCTGTCGCTGGCCCTGTCTACGTCTCTGTCTCTGTCTCCGTCTGCGTCTCTGTCTCTGTCTCTGTCTCCGTCACTGTCCCTGCCGCTGTCTCTGTCTCAGTCTCAGTCCCTGGCTCTGTCTCTGCCTCTGTCTCCGTCTCTGTCCCTGTCTCGGTCTTTGTCTCCGTCTCTGCCTCTGCCGCTGTCTCTGTCCGCGTATCTGTCTCTGTCTCTGTTTCTGTCTCTGCCTTTGTCGCTGTCTCTCCCTCTGTCTCTGCCTCTGTCCCTGTCTGTGTCTCTGACTCTGTCTCGGTCTTTGTCACCGTCTCTGCCTCTGTCTCTGTCTCTGGCTCTGTCTCTGCCTCTGTCTCCGTCCCTGACTCTGTCTCTGTCTCTTTGTCTATCTCTGCCTCTGACTCTGTCGCTGTCCCTGTCTACATCTCTGTCTCTGTCTCCGTCTGCGTCTCTGTCTCTGTCTCCGTCTCTGTCCCAGTCTCTGTTTCTGTCTCCGTCTCTGTCCCTGGCTCTGTCTCTGCCTCTGTCACCGTCTCTGTCACTGTCTCGGTCTTTGACTCTGTCTCTGTCTCTGTCTCTGTCTCTGTCTCTGTCTCTGTCTCTGTCTGAGACTCTGGCTCTGTCTCTGTCTCTGTCTCTGTCTCTGCCTCTGTATCTGTCTCTGTCTCTGTCTCTGTCTCTGTCTCTGTCTCTGTCTCTGTCTCTGTCTCTGTCTCTGTCTCTGTCTCTGTCTCTGTCTCTGTCTCTGTCTCTGTCTCTGTCTCTGTCTCTGTCTCTGTCTCTCTCTCTGTCTCTGTCTCTGTCTCTGTCTCAGTCTCTGTCTCTGTCTCTGTCTCTGTCTCTGTCACTGTCTCTCCCTCTGTCTCTGCCTCTGTCTCTGTCCCTGGCTTTGTCTCTGCCTCTGTCTCCGTCTCTGACTCTGTCCCTGTCTCTATCTCCGTCTCTGTCTCTGTCTCTGTCTCTGTCTCTGTCTCTGTCTCTGTATCTGTCTCTCTCTCTGTCTCTGTCTCTGTCTCTGTCTCTGTCTCAGTCACTGTCTCTGTCTCCGTCGTTGTCTCTTACCCCTCCGTCTCTGTCTCTGTCTCTGTCTCTGTCTCTGTCTCTGTCTCTGTCTCTGTCTCGGTCTTTGTCTCCGACTCTGTCTCTGTCCCTGTCTCTGTCTCTGCTTCTGTCTCTGTCTCTGTCTATGTCTCTGTCTCTGTCTCCGTCTCTGTCTCTGCCGCTGTATCTGTCTCTGTCTCAGACTCTGTCTCTGTCTCCGTCTCTGTCTCTGTCTCTGTCTCTGCCTCTGTCCCTGTCTCTGTTTCTGTCTCTGCCTCTGTCGCTGTCTCTCACTCTGTCTCTGTCTCCGTCTCTGTCCCTGGCTCTGTCTCTGCCCCTGTCTCCGTCTCTGTCTCTGTCTCCGTCTCTGTCTCCGCCGCTGTCCCTGTCTCTGTCTCGGTCTTTGTCTCCGTCTCTGTCTCCGTCTCTGTCTCTGTCCCCGTATCTCTCTCTGCCTCTGTCGCTGTCTCTCCATCTGTCCCTGTCTCTGCCTCTGTCTCCGTCTCTGTCTCTGTTCCTGTCTCTGTCCCCGCCTCTGTCTCTGTCTCTGCCTCTGTCTCTGTCTCTGTCTCTGTATCGGTCTCTGTCTTCGTCTTTGCCTCCGTCTTTGTCTCCGTCTTTGTCTCCGCCTCTTTCTACGTCTCTGCCTCTGTCACTCTCTCTGTCTCTGCCTCTGTCTACGTTCCTGTCTCTGTCTTTGCCTCCGTCTCAGTCTCTGTCTCTGTCTCTGTCTCTGTCTCTGTATCTGTCTCTCTCTCTGTCTCTGTCTCTGTCTCTGTCTCAGTCACTGTCTCTGTCTCCGTCGTTGTCTCTTACCCCTCCGTCACTGTCTCTGTCTCTGTCTCTGTCTCTGTCTCTGTCTCTGTCTCTGTCCCTGTCTCTGCCTCTGACTCTGTCTCTGTCTCCGTCGCTGTCTCTGTCTCTGTCTCTCTCTCTGTCTCTGTCTCTGTCTCTGTCTCTGTCTCTGTCTCTGTCCCTGTCTCTGTCTCTGTCACTGTCTCTCCCTCTGTCTCTGCATCTGTCTGTGTCCCTGGCTCTGTCTCTGCCTCTGTCTCCGTCTCTGACTCTGTCCCTGTCTCTCTCTCTGTCTCTGTCTCTGTCTCTGTCTCTGTCTCTGTCTCTGTCTCTGTCTCTGTCTCTGTCACTGTCTCTCCCTCTGTCTCTGCCTCTGTCTGTGTCCCTGGCTCTGTCTCTGCCTCTGTCTCCGTCTCTGACTCTGTCCCTGTCTCTATCTCCGTCTCTGTCTCTGTCTCTGTCTCTGTCTCTGTCTCTGTATCTGTCTCTCTCTCTGTCTCTGTCTCTGTCTCTGTCTCTGTCTCAGTCACTGTCTTTGTCTCCGTCGTTGTCTCTTACCCCTCCGTCTCTGTCTCTGTCTCTGTCTCTGTCTCTGTCTCTGTCTCTGTCTCGGTCTTTGTCTCCGTCTCTGTCTCTGTCCCTGTCTCTGTATCTGCTTCTGTCTCTGTCTCTGTCTATGTCTCTGTCTCTGTCTCCGTCTCTGTCTCTGCCGCTGTCTCTGTCTCTGTCTCAGTCTCTGTCTCTGTCTCCGTCTCTGTCTCTGTCTCTGTCTCTGCCTCTGTCCCTGTCTCTGTTTCTGTCTCTGCCTCTGTCGCTGTCTCTCACTCTGTCTCTGTCTCCGTCTCTGTCCCTGGCTCTTCTCTGCCTCTGTCTCCGTCTATGTCTCTGTCCCTGTCTCTGTCTCGGTCTTTGTCTCCGTCTCTGTCTCCGTCTCTGTCTCTGTCCCCGTATCTCTCTCTGCCTCTGTCGCTGTCTCTCCATCTGTCCTGTCTCTGCCTCTGTCTCCGTCTCTGTCTCTGTTTCTGTCTCTATCTCCGTCTCTGTCTCTGTCTCTGTCTCTGTCTCTGTCTCTGTCTCTGTCTCTGTCTCAGTCTCTGTCTCTGTCTCTGTCTCTGTCTCTGTCTCTGTCTCAGTCACTGTCTCTGTCTCCGTCGTTGTCTCTTACCCCTCCGTCACTGTCTCTGTTTCTGTCTCTGTCTCTGTCTCTGTCTCTGTCTCTGTCTCTGCCTCTGACTCTGTCTCTGTCTCCGTCGCTGTCTCTGTCGCAGTCACTGTCTCTGTCTCCGTCGTTGTCTCTTACCCCTCCGTCTCTGTCTCTGTCTTTGTCTCTGTCTCTGTCTCTGTCTCTCTCTCTGTCTCTGTCTCTGTCTCTGTCTCTGTCTCTGTCTCTGTCCCTGTCTCTGTCTCTGTCACTGTCTCTCCCTCTGTCTCTGCCTCTGTCTGTGTCCCTGGCTCTGTCTCTGCCTCTGTCTCCGTCTCTGACTCTGTCCCTGTCTCTATCTCCGTCTCTGTCTCTGTCTCTGTCTCTGTCTCTGTCTCTGTATCTGCCTCTCTCTCTGCCTCTGTCTCTGTCTCTGTCTCTGTCTCAGTCACTGTCTCTGTCTCCGTCGTTGTCTCTTACCCCTCCGTCTCTGTCTCTGTCTCTGTCTCTGTCTCTGTCTCTGTCTCTCTCTCTGTCTCTGTCTCTGTCTCTGTCTCTGTCTCTGTCTCTGTCTCTGTCTCTGTCTCTGTCACTGTCTCTCCCTCTGTCTCTGCCTCTGTCTGTGTCCCTGGCTCTGTCTCTGCCTCTGTCTCCGTCTCTGACTCTGTCCCTGTCTCTATCTCCGTCTCTGTCTCTGTCTCTGTCTCTGTCTCTGTCTCTGTATCTGTCTCTCTCTCTGTCTCTGTCTCTGTCTCTGTCTCTGTCTCAGTCACTGTCTCTGTCTCCGTCGTTGTCTCTTACCCCTCCGTCTCTGTCTCTGTCTCTGTCTCTGTCTCTGTCTCTGTCTCTGTCTCTGTCTCTGTCTCTGTCTCTGTCTCGGTCTTTGTCTCCGTCTCTGTCTCTGTCCCTGTCTCTGTATCTGCTTCTGTCTCTGTATCTGCTTCTGTCTCTGTCTCTGTCTATGTCTCTGTCTCTGTCTCCGTCTCTGTCTCTGCCGCTGTCTCTGTCTCTGTCTCAGTCTCTGTCTCTGTCTCCGTCTCTGTCTCTGTCTCTGTCTCTGCCTCTGTCCCTGTCTCTGTTTCTGTCTCTGCCTCTGTCGCTGTCTCTCACTCTGTCTCTGTCTCCGTCTCTGTCCCTGGCTCCTCTCTGCCTCTGTCTCCGTCTATGTCTCTGTCCCTGTCTCTGTCTCGGTCTTTGTCTCCGTCTCTGTCTCCGTCTCTGTCTCTGTCCCCGTATCTCTCTCTGCCTCTGTCGCTGTCTCTCCATCTGTCCCTGTCTCTGCCTCTGTCTCCGTCTCTGTCTCTGTTTCTGTCTCTATCTCCGTCCCTGTCTCTGTCTCTGTCTCTGTCTCTGTCTCTGTCTCAGTCTCTGTCTCTGTCTCTGTCTCTGTCTCTGTCTCTGTCTCTGCCTCTGTCTCTGTTTCTGTCTCTGTCGCTGTCTCGCCCTCTGTCTCTGTCTGCGTCTCTGTCCCTGGCTCTGTCTCTGCCCCTGTCACCGTCTCTGTCTCTGCCTCTGTCTCCGTCTATGTCTCTGTCTCTGTCTCTGTCTCGGTCTTTGTCTCCGTCTCTGTCTCCGTCTCTGTCTCTGTCCCCGTATCTCTCTCTGCCTCTGTCGCTGTCTCTCCATCTGTCCCAGTCTCTGCCTCTGTCTCCGTCTCTGTCTCTGTTCCTGTCTATGTCTCCGCCTCTGTCTCTGTCTCTGCCTCTGTCTCTGTCTCTGTCTCTGTATCGGTCTCTGTCTTCGTCTTTGCCTCCGTCTTTGTCTCCGTCTTTGTCTCCGCCTCTGTCTACGTCTCTGCCTCTGTCACTCTCTCTGTCTCTGTCTCTGTCTACGTTCCTGTCTCTGTCTTTGCCTCCGTCTCAGTCTCTGTCTCTGTCTCTGTCTCTGTCTCTGTATCTGTCTCTCTCTCTGTCTCTGTCTCTGTCTCTGTCTCAGTCACTGTCTCTGTCTCCGTCGTTGTCTCTTACCCCTCCGTCACTGTCTCTGTCTCTGTCTCTGTCTCTGTCTCTGTCTCTGTCTCTGTCTCTGTCTCTGCCTCTGACTCTGTCTCTGTCTCCGTCTCTGTCTCTGTCTCTGTCTCTGTCTCTGTCTCAGTCTCTGTCTCTGTCTCTGTCTCTGTCGCTGCCTCTGTCTCTGTCTCGATCTCTGTCTGTGTCTCTTTCTCTGTCGCTGTCTCTCCATCTGTCTCTGTCTCTGTCTCTGTCCCTGGCTCTGTCTCTGCCTCTGTCTCCGTCTCTGTCTCTGTTTCTGTCTCTATCTCCGTCTCTGTCCCTGTCTCTGTCTCTGTCTCTGTCTCTGTCTCTGTCTCTGTCTCTGTCTCTGTCTCTGTCTCTGTCTCTGTCTCTGTCTCTGTCTCTGTCTCTGTCTCTGTCTCTGCCTCTGCCTCTGCCTCTGTCTCTGTCTCTGTCTCTGTCGCTGTCTCTCCCTCTGTCACTGTCTCCGTAGTCTGTCCCTGGCTCTGTCTCTGCCTCTGTCTCCGTCTATGTCTCTGTCTCTGTCTCTGTCTCGGTCTTTGTCTCCGTCTCTGTCTCCGTCTCTGTCTCTGTCCCCGTATCTCTCTCTGCCTCTGTCGCTGTCTCTCCATCTGTCCCAGTCTCTGCCTCTGTCTCCGTCTCTGTCTCTGTTCCTGTCTCTGTCTCCGCCTCTGTCTCTGTCTCTGCCTCTGTCTCTGTCTCTGTCTCTGTATCGATCTCTGTCTTCGTCTTTGCCTCCGTCTTTGTCTCCGTCTTTGTCTCCGCCTCTGTCTACGTCTCTGTCTCTGTCACTCTCTCTGTCTCTGTCTCTGTCTACGTTCCTGTCTCTGTCTTTGCCTCCGTCTCAGTCTCTGTCTCTGTCTCTGTCTCTGTCTCTGTATCTGTCTCTCTCTCTGTCTCTGTCTCTGTCTCTGTCTCAGTCACTGTCTCTGTCTCCGTCGTTGTCTCTTACCCCTCCGTCACTGTCTCTGTCTCTGTCTCTGTCTCTGTCTCTGTCTCTGTCTCTGTCTCTGTCTCTGTCTCTGCCTCTGACCTTGTCTCTGTCTCCGTCTCTGTCTCTGTCTCTGTCTCTGTCTCTGTCTCTGTCTCTGTCTCAGTCTCTGTCTCTGTCTCTGTCTCTGTCGCTGCCTCTGTCTCTGTCTCGATCTCTGTCTGTGTCTCTTTCTCTGTCGCTGTCTCTCCATCTGTCTCTGTCTCTGTCTCTGTCCCTGGCTCTGTCTCTGCGTCTGTCTCCGTCTCTGTCTCTGTATCTGTCTCGGTCTTCGTCTCCGTCTCTGTCTCCGTCTCTGTCTCTGTCCCCGTATCTGCCTCTGTCTCTGTTTCTGTCTCTGCCTCTGCCGCTGTCTCTCCCTCCGTCTCTGTCTCTGTCTCTGTCTCTGTCTCTGTCTCTGTCTCTGTCTCTGTATCTGTCTCTGTCTCTGTCTCTGTCTCTGTCTCTGTCTCTGTCTCTGTCTCTGTCTCTGTCTCTGTCTCTGTCTCTGCCTCTGCCTCTGCCTCTGTCTCTGTCTCTGTCTCTGTAGCTGTCTCTCCCTCTGTCACTGTCTCCGTAGTCTGTCCCTGGCTCTGTCGCTGCCTCTGTCTCCGTCTATGTCTCTGTCTCTGTCTCTGTCTCGGTCTTTGTCTCCGTCTCTGTCTCCGTCTCTGTCTCTGTCCCCGTATCTCTCTCTGCCTCTGTCGCTGTCTCTTCCTCTGTCCCTGTCTCTGTCTCTGTCTCTGTCTCTGTCTCTGTCTCTGTCTCTGTCTCTGTCTCTGCCTCTGCCTCTGCCTCTGCCTCTGCCTCTGTCTCTGTCTCTGTCTCTGTCGCTGTCTCTCCCTCTGTCACTGTCTCCGTAGTCTGTCCCTGGCTCTGTCTCTGCCTCTGTCTCCGTCTATGTCTCTGTCTCTGTCTCTGTCTCTGTCTCGGTCTTTGTCTCCGTCTCTGTCTCCGTCTCTGTCTCTGTCCCCGTATCTCTCTCTGCCTCTGTCGCTGTCTCTTCCTCTGTCCCTGTCTCTGTCTCTGTCTCTGTCTCTGTCTCTGTCTCTGTCTCTGTCTCTGTCTCTGTCTCTGTCTCTCTCTCTGTCTCTGTCTCTGTCTCTGTCTCAGTCACTGTCTCTGTCTCCGTCGTTGTCTCTTACCCCTCCGTCCCTGACTCTGTCTCTGTCTCTGTGTCTATCTCTGCCTCTGACTCTGTCGCTGGCCCTGTCTACGTCTCTGTCTCTGTCTCCGTCTGCGTCTCTGTCTCTGTCTCTGTCTCCGTCACTGTCCCTGCCGCTGTCTCTGTCTCAGTCTCAGTCCCTGGCTCTGTCTCTGCCTCTGTCTCCGTCTCTGTCCCTGTCTCGGTCTTTGTCTCCGTCTCTGTCTCTGCCGCTGTCTCTGTCCGCGTATCTGTCTCTGTCTCTGTTTCTGTCTCTGCCTTTGTCGCTGTCTCTCCCTCTGTCTCTGCCTCTGTCCCTGTCTGTGTCTCTGACTCTGTCTCGGTCTTTGTCACCGTCTCTGCCTCTGTCTCTGTCTCTGGCTCTGTCTCTGCCTCTGTCTCCGTCCCTGACTCTGTCTCTGTCTCTTTGTCTATCTCTGCCTCTGACTCTGTCGCTGTCCCTGTCTACATCTCTGTCTCTGTCTCCGTCTGCGTCTCTGTCTCTGTCTCCGTCTCTGTCCCAGTCTCTGTTTCTGTCTCCGTCTCTGTCCCTGGCTCTGTCTCTGCCTCTGTCACCGTCTCTGTCACTGTCTCGGTCTTTGACTCTGTCTCTGTCTCTGTCTCTGTCTCTGTCTCTGTCTCTGTCTCTGTCTGAGACTCTGGCTCTGTCTCTGTCTCTGTCTCTGTCTCTGCCTCTGTATCTGTCTCTGTCTCTGTCTCTGTCTCTGTCTCTGTCTCTGTCTCTGTCTCTGTCTCTGTCTCTGTCTCTGTCTCTGTCTCTGTCTCTGTCTCTGTCTCTGTCTCTGTCTCTGTCTCTGTCTCTGTCTCTGTCTCTCTCTCTGTCTCTGTCTCTGTCTCTGTCTCAGTCTCTGTCTCTGTCTCTGTCTCTGTCTCTGTCACTGTCTCTCCCTCTGTCTCTGCCTCTGTCTCTGTCCCTGGCTCTGTCTCTGCCTCTGTCTCCGTCTCTGACTCTGTCCCTGTCTCTATCTCCGTCTCTGTCTCTGTCTCTGTCTCTGTCTCTGTCTCTGTCTCTGTATCTGTCTCTCTCTCTGTCTCTGTCTCTGTCTCTGTCTCTGTCTCAGTCACTGTCTCTGTCTCCGTCGTTGTCTCTTACCCCTCCGTCTCTGTCTCTGTCTCTGTCTCTGTCTCTGTCTCTGTCTCTGTCTCTGTCTCGGTCTTTGTCTCCGACTCTGTCTCTGTCCCTGTCTCTGTCTCTGCTTCTGTCTCTGTCTCTGTCTATGTCTCTGTCTCTGTCTCCGTCTCTGTCTCTGCCGCTGTATCTGTCTCTGTCTCAGACTCTGTCTCTGTCTCCGTCTCTGTCTCTGTCTCTGTCTCTGCCTCTGTCCCTGTCTCTGTTTCTGTCTCTGCCTCTGTCGCTGTCTCTCACTCTGTCTCTGTCTCCGTCTCTGTCCCTGGCTCTGTCTCTGCCCCTGTCTCCGTCTCTGTCTCTGTCTCCGTCTCTGTCTCCGCCGCTGTCCCTGTCTCTGTCTCGGTCTTTGTCTCCGTCTCTGTCTCCGTCTCTGTCTCTGTCCCCGTATCTCTCTCTGCCTCTGTCGCTGTCTCTCCATCTGTCCCTGTCTCTGCCTCTGTCTCCGTCTCTGTCTCTGTTCCTGTCTCTGTCCCCGCCTCTGTCTCTGTCTCTGCCTCTGTCTCTGTCTCTGTCTCTGTATCGGTCTCTGTCTTCGTCTTTGCCTCCATCTTTGTCTCCGTCTTTGTCTCCGCCTCTTTCTACGTCTCTGCCTCTGTCACTCTCTCTGTCTCTGCCTCTGTCTACGTTCCTGTCTCTGTCTTTGCCTCCGTCTCAGTCTCTGTCTCTGTCTCTGTCTCTGTCTCTGTATCTGTCTCTCTCTCTGTCTCTGTCTCTGTCTCTGTCTCAGTCACTGTCTCTGTCTCCGTCGTTGTCTCTTACCCCTCCGTCACTGTCTCTGTCTCTGTCTCTGTCTCTGTCTCTGTCTCTGTCTCTGTCCCTGTCTCTGCCTCTGACTCTGTCTCTGTCTCCGTCGCTGTCTCTGTCTCTGTCTCTCTCTCTGTCTCTGTCTCTGTCTCTGTCTCTGTCTCTGTCTCTGTCCCTGTCTCTGTCTCTGTCACTGTCTCTCCCTCTGTCTCTGCATCTGTCTGTGTCCCTGGCTCTGTCTCTGCCTCTGTCTCCGTCTCTGACTCTGTCCCTGTCTCTCTCTCTGTCTCTGTCTCTGTCTCTGTCTCTGTCTCTGTCTCTGTCTCTGTCTCTGTCTCTGTCACTGTCTCTCCCTCTGTCTCTGCCTCTGTCTGTGTCCCTGGCTCTGTCTCTGCCTCTGTCTCCGTCTCTGACTCTGTCCCTGTCTCTATCTCCGTCTCTGTCTCTGTCTCTGTCTCTGTCTCTGTCTCTGTATCTGTCTCTCTCTCTGTCTCTGTCTCTGTCTCTGTCTCTGTCTCAGTCACTGTCTTTGTCTCCGTCGTTGTCTCTTACCCCTCCGTCTCTGTCTCTGTCTCTGTCTCTGTCTCTGTCTCTGTCTCGGTCTTTGTCTCCGTCTCTGTCTCTGTCCCTGTCTCTGTATCTGCTTCTGTCTCTGTCTCTGTCTATGTCTCTGTCTCTGTCTCCGTCTCTGTCTCTGCCGCTGTCTCTGTCTCTGTCTCAGTCTCTGTCTCTGTCTCCGTCTCTGTCTCTGTCTCTGTCTCTGCCTCTGTCCCTGTCTCTGTTTCTGTCTCTGCCTCTGTCGCTGTCTCTCACTCTGTCTCTGTCTCCGTCTCTGTCCCTGGCTCTTCTCTGCCTCTGTCTCCGTCTATGTCTCTGTCCCTGTCTCTGTCTCGGTCTTTGTCTCCGTCTCTGTCTCCGTCTCTGTCTCTGTCCCCGTATCTCTCTCTGCCTCTGTCGCTGTCTCTCCATCTGTCCTGTCTCTGCCTCTGTCTCCGTCTCTGTCTCTGTTTCTGTCTCTATCTCCGTCTCTGTCTCTGTCTCTGTCTCTGTCTCTGTCTCTGTCTCTGTCTCTGTCTCAGTCTCTGTCTCTGTCTCTGTCTCTGTCTCTGTCTCTGTCTCAGTCACTGTCTCTGTCTCCGTCGTTGTCTCTTACCCCTCCGTCACTGTCTCTGTTTCTGTCTCTGTCTCTGTCTCTGTCTCTGTCTCTGTCTCTGCCTCTGACTCTGTCTCTGTCTCCGTCGCTGTCTCTGTCGCAGTCACTGTCTCTGTCTCCGTCGTTGTCTCTTACCCCTCCGTCTCTGTCTCTGTCTTTGTCTCTGTCTCTGTCTCTGTCTCTCTCTCTGTCTCTGTCTCTGTCTCTGTCTCTGTCTCTGTCTCTGTCCCTGTCTCTGTCTCTGTCACTGTCTCTCCCTCTGTCTCTGCCTCTGTCTGTGTCCCTGGCTCTGTCTCTGCCTCTGTCTCCGTCTCTGACTCTGTCCCTGTCTCTATCTCCGTCTCTGTCTCTGTCTCTGTCTCTGTCTCTGTCTCTGTATCTGCCTCTCTCTCTGCCTCTGTCTCTGTCTCTGTCTCTGTCTCAGTCACTGTCTCTGTCTCCGTCGTTGTCTCTTACCCCTCCGTCTCTGTCTCTGTCTCTGTCTCTGTCTCTGTCTCTGTCTCTCTCTCTGTCTCTGTCTCTGTCTCTGTCTCTGTCTCTGTCTCTGTCTCTGTCTCTGTCTCTGTCACTGTCTCTCCCTCTGTCTCTGCCTCTGTCTGTGTCCCTGGCTCTGTCTCTGCCTCTGTCTCCGTCTCTGACTCTGTCCCTGTCTCTATCTCCGTCTCTGTCTCTGTCTCTGTCTCTGTCTCTGTCTCTGTATCTGTCTCTCTCTCTGTCTCTGTCTCTGTCTCTGTCTCTGTCTCAGTCACTGTCTCTGTCTCCGTCGTTGTCTCTTACCCCTCCGTCTCTGTCTCTGTCTCTGTCTCTGTCTCTGTCTCTGTCTCTGTCTCTGTCTCTGTCTCTGTCTCTGTCTCGGTCTTTGTCTCCGTCTCTGTCTCTGTCCCTGTCTCTGTATCTGCTTCTGTCTCTGTATCTGCTTCTGTCTCTGTCTCTGTCTATGTCTCTGTCTCTGTCTCCGTCTCTGTCTCTGCCGCTGTCTCTGTCTCTGTCTCAGTCTCTGTCTCTGTCTCCGTCTCTGTCTCTGTCTCTGTCTCTGCCTCTGTCCCTGTCTCTGTTTCTGTCTCTGCCTCTGTCGCTGTCTCTCACTCTGTCTCTGTCTCCGTCTCTGTCCCTGGCTCCTCTCTGCCTCTGTCTCCGTCTATGTCTCTGTCCCTGTCTCTGTCTCGGTCTTTGTCTCCGTCTCTGTCTCCGTCTCTGTCTCTGTCCCCGTATCTCTCTCTGCCTCTGTCGCTGTCTCTCCATCTGTCCCTGTCTCTGCCTCTGTCTCCGTCTCTGTCTCTGTTTCTGTCTCTATCTCCGTCCCTGTCTCTGTCTCTGTCTCTGTCTCTGTCTCTGTCTCAGTCTCTGTCTCTGTCTCTGTCTCTGTCTCTGTCTCTGTCTCTGCCTCTGTCTCTGTTTCTGTCTCTGTCGCTGTCTCGCCCTCTGTCTCTGTCTGCGTCTCTGTCCCTGGCTCTGTCTCTGCCCCTGTCACCGTCTCTGTCTCTGCCTCTGTCTCCGTCTATGTCTCTGTCTCTGTCTCTGTCTCGGTCTTTGTCTCCGTCTCTGTCTCCGTCTCTGTCTCTGTCCCCGTATCTCTCTCTGCCTCTGTCGCTGTCTCTCCATCTGTCCCAGTCTCTGCCTCTGTCTCCGTCTCTGTCTCTGTTCCTGTCTATGTCTCCGCCTCTGTCTCTGTCTCTGCCTCTGTCTCTGTCTCTGTCTCTGTATCGGTCTCTGTCTTCGTCTTTGCCTCCGTCTTTGTCTCCGTCTTTGTCTCCGCCTCTGTCTACGTCTCTGCCTCTGTCACTCTCTCTGTCTCTGTCTCTGTCTACGTTCCTGTCTCTGTCTTTGCCTCCGTCTCAGTCTCTGTCTCTGTCTCTGTCTCTGTCTCTGTATCTGTCTCTCTCTCTGTCTCTGTCTCTGTCTCTGTCTCAGTCACTGTCTCTGTCTCCGTCGTTGTCTCTTACCCCTCCGTCACTGTCTCTGTCTCTGTCTCTGTCTCTGTCTCTGTCTCTGTCTCTGTCTCTGTCTCTGCCTCTGACTCTGTCTCTGTCTCCGTCTCTGTCTCTGTCTCTGTCTCTGTCTCTGTCTCAGTCTCTGTCTCTGTCTCTGTCTCTGTCGCTGCCTCTGTCTCTGTCTCGATCTCTGTCTGTGTCTCTTTCTCTGTCGCTGTCTCTCCATCTGTCTCTGTCTCTGTCTCTGTCCCTGGCTCTGTCTCTGCCTCTGTCTCCGTCTCTGTCTCTGTTTCTGTCTCTATCTCCGTCTCTGTCCCTGTCTCTGTCTCTGTCTCTGTCTCTGTCTCTGTCTCTGTCTCTGTCTCTGTCTCTGTCTCTGTCTCTGTCTCTGTCTCTGTCTCTGTCTCTGTCTCTGTCTCTGCCTCTGCCTCTGCCTCTGTCTCTGTCTCTGTCTCTGTCGCTGTCTCTCCCTCTGTCACTGTCTCCGTAGTCTGTCCCTGGCTCTGTCTCTGCCTCTGTCTCCGTCTATGTCTCTGTCTCTGTCTCTGTCTCGGTCTTTGTCTCCGTCTCTGTCTCCGTCTCTGTCTCTGTCCCCGTATCTCTCTCTGCCTCTGTCGCTGTCTCTCCATCTGTCCCAGTCTCTGCCTCTGTCTCCGTCTCTGTCTCTGTTCCTGTCTCTGTCTCCGCCTCTGTCTCTGTCTCTGCCTCTGTCTCTGTCTCTGTCTCTGTATCGATCTCTGTCTTCGTCTTTGCCTCCGTCTTTGTCTCCGTCTTTGTCTCCGCCTCTGTCTACGTCTCTGTCTCTGTCACTCTCTCTGTCTCTGTCTCTGTCTACGTTCCTGTCTCTGTCTTTGCCTCCGTCTCAGTCTCTGTCTCTGTCTCTGTCTCTGTCTCTGTATCTGTCTCTCTCTCTGTCTCTGTCTCTGTCTCTGTCTCAGTCACTGTCTCTGTCTCCGTCGTTGTCTCTTACCCCTCCGTCACTGTCTCTGTCTCTGTCTCTGTCTCTGTCTCTGTCTCTGTCTCTGTCTCTGTCTCTGTCTCTGCCTCTGACCTTGTCTCTGTCTCCGTCTCTGTCTCTGTCTCTGTCTCTGTCTCTGTCTCTGTCTCTGTCTCTGTCTCAGTCTCTGTCTCTGTCTCTGTCTCTGTCGCTGCCTCTGTCTCTGTCTCGATCTCTGTCTGTGTCTCTTTCTCTGTCGCTGTCTCTCCATCTGTCTCTGTCTCTGTCTCTGTCCCTGGCTCTGTCTCTGCGTCTGTCTCCGTCTCTGTCTCTGTATCTGTCTCGGTCTTCGTCTCCGTCTCTGTCTCCGTCTCTGTCTCTGTCCCCGTATCTGCCTCTGTCTCTGTTTCTGTCTCTGCCTCTGCCGCTGTCTCTCCCTCCGTCTCTGTCTCTGTCTCTGTCTCTGTCTCTGTCTCTGTCTCTGTCTCTGTCTCTGTCTCTGTATCTGTCTCTGTCTCTGTCTCTGTCTCTGTCTCTGTCTCTGTCTCTGTCTCTGTCTCTGTCTCTGTCTCTGCCTCTGCCTCTGCCTCTGTCTCTGTCTCTGTCTCTGTCGCTGTCTCTCCCTCTGTCACTGTCTCCGTAGTCTGTCCCTGGCTCTGTCGCTGCCTCTGTCTCCGTCTATGTCTCTGTCTCTGTCTCTGTCTCGGTCTTTGTCTCCGTCTCTGTCTCCGTCTCTGTCTCTGTCCCCGTATCTCTCTCTGCCTCTGTCGCTGTCTCTTCCTCTGTCCCTGTCTCTGTCTCTGTCTCTGTCTCTGTCTCTGTCTCTGTCTCTGTCTCTGTCTCTGCCTCTGCCTCTGCCTCTGCCTCTGCCTCTGTCTCTGTCTCTGTCTCTGTCGCTGTCTCTCCCTCTGTCACTGTCTCCGTAGTCTGTCCCTGGCTCTGTCTCTGCCTCTGTCTCCGTCTATGTCTCTGTCTCTGTCTCTGTCTCTGTCTCGGTCTTTGTCTCCGTCTCTGTCTCCGTCTCTGTCTCTGTCCCCGTATCTCTCTCTGCCTCTGTCGCTGTCTCTTCCTCTGTCCCTGTCTCTGTCTCTGTCTCTGTCTCTGTCTCTGTCTCTGTCTCTGTCTCTGTCTCTGTCTCTGTCTCTCTCTCTGTCTCTGTCTCTGTCTCTGTCTCAGTCACTGTCTCTGTCTCCGTCGTTGTCTCTTACCCCTCCGTCCCTGACTCTGTCTCTGTCTCTGTGTCTATCTCTGCCTCTGACTCTGTCGCTGGCCCTGTCTACGTCTCTGTCTCTGTCTCCGTCTGCGTCTCTGTCTCTGTCTCTGTCTCCGTCACTGTCCCTGCCGCTGTCTCTGTCTCAGTCTCAGTCCCTGGCTCTGTCTCTGCCTCTGTCTCCGTCTCTGTCCCTGTCTCGGTCTTTGTCTCCGTCTCTGTCTCTGCCGCTGTCTCTGTCCGCGTATCTGTCTCTGTCTCTGTTTCTGTCTCTGCCTTTGTCGCTGTCTCTCCCTCTGTCTCTGCCTCTGTCCCTGTCTGTGTCTCTGACTCTGTCTCGGTCTTTGTCACCGTCTCTGCCTCTGTCTCTGTCTCTGGCTCTGTCTCTGCCTCTGTCTCCGTCCCTGACTCTGTCTCTGTCTCTTTGTCTATCTCTGCCTCTGACTCTGTCGCTGTCCCTGTCTACATCTCTGTCTCTGTCTCCGTCTGCGTCTCTGTCTCTGTCTCCGTCTCTGTCCCAGTCTCTGTTTCTGTCTCCGTCTCTGTCCCTGGCTCTGTCTCTGCCTCTGTCACCGTCTCTGTCACTGTCTCGGTCTTTGACTCTGTCTCTGTCTCTGTCTCTGTCTCTGTCTCTGTCTCTGTCTCTGTCTGAGACTCTGGCTCTGTCTCTGTCTCTGTCTCTGTCTCTGCCTCTGTATCTGTCTCTGTCTCTGTCTCTGTCTCTGTCTCTGTCTCTGTCTCTGTCTCTGTCTCTGTCTCTGTCTCTGTCTCTGTCTCTGTCTCTGTCTCTGTCTCTGTCTCTGTCTCTGTCTCTGTCTCTGTCTCTCTCTCTGTCTCTGTCTCTGTCTCTGTCTCAGTCTCTGTCTCTGTCTCTGTCTCTGTCTCTGTCACTGTCTCTCCCTCTGTCTCTGCCTCTGTCTCTGTCCCTGGCTCTGTCTCTGCCTCTGTCTCCGTCTCTGACTCTGTCCCTGTCTCTATCTCCGTCTCTGTCTCTGTCTCTGTCTCTGTCTCTGTCTCTGTCTCTGTATCTGTCTCTCTCTCTGTCTCTGTCTCTGTCTCTGTCTCTGTCTCAGTCACTGTCTCTGTCTCCGTCGTTGTCTCTTACCCCTCCGTCTCTGTCTCTGTCTCTGTCTCTGTCTCTGTCTCTGTCTCTGTCTCTGTCTCGGTCTTTGTCTCCGACTCTGTCTCTGTCCCTGTCTCTGTCTCTGCTTCTGTCTCTGTCTCTGTCTATGTCTCTGTCTCTGTCTCCGTCTCTGTCTCTGCCGCTGTATCTGTCTCTGTCTCAGACTCTGTCTCTGTCTCCGTCTCTGTCTCTGTCTCTGTCTCTGCCTCTGTCCCTGTCTCTGTTTCTGTCTCTGCCTCTGTCGCTGTCTCTCACTCTGTCTCTGTCTCCGTCTCTGTCCCTGGCTCTGTCTCTGCCCCTGTCTCCGTCTCTGTCTCTGTCTCCGTCTCTGTCTCCGCCGCTGTCCCTGTCTCTGTCTCGGTCTTTGTCTCCGTCTCTGTCTCCGTCTCTGTCTCTGTCCCCGTATCTCTCTCTGCCTCTGTCGCTGTCTCTCCATCTGTCCCTGTCTCTGCCTCTGTCTCCGTCTCTGTCTCTGTTCCTGTCTCTGTCCCCGCCTCTGTCTCTGTCTCTGCCTCTGTCTCTGTCTCTGTCTCTGTATCGGTCTCTGTCTTCGTCTTTGCCTCCGTCTTTGTCTCCGTCTTTGTCTCCGCCTCTTTCTACGTCTCTGCCTCTGTCACTCTCTCTGTCTCTGCCTCTGTCTACGTTCCTGTCTCTGTCTTTGCCTCCGTCTCAGTCTCTGTCTCTGTCTCTGTCTCTGTCTCTGTATCTGTCTCTCTCTCTGTCTCTGTCTCTGTCTCTGTCTCAGTCACTGTCTCTGTCTCCGTCGTTGTCTCTTACCCCTCCGTCACTGTCTCTGTCTCTGTCTCTGTCTCTGTCTCTGTCTCTGTCTCTGTCCCTGTCTCTGCCTCTGACTCTGTCTCTGTCTCCGTCGCTGTCTCTGTCTCTGTCTCTCTCTCTGTCTCTGTCTCTGTCTCTGTCTCTGTCTCTGTCTCTGTCCCTGTCTCTGTCTCTGTCACTGTCTCTCCCTCTGTCTCTGCATCTGTCTGTGTCCCTGGCTCTGTCTCTGCCTCTGTCTCCGTCTCTGACTCTGTCCCTGTCTCTCTCTCTGTCTCTGTCTCTGTCTCTGTCTCTGTCTCTGTCTCTGTCTCTGTCTCTGTCTCTGTCACTGTCTCTCCCTCTGTCTCTGCCTCTGTCTGTGTCCCTGGCTCTGTCTCTGCCTCTGTCTCCGTCTCTGACTCTGTCCCTGTCTCTATCTCCGTCTCTGTCTCTGTCTCTGTCTCTGTCTCTGTCTCTGTATCTGTCTCTCTCTCTGTCTCTGTCTCTGTCTCTGTCTCTGTCTCAGTCACTGTCTTTGTCTCCGTCGTTGTCTCTTACCCCTCCGTCTCTGTCTCTGTCTCTGTCTCTGTCTCTGTCTCTGTCTCTGTCTCTGTCTCGGTCTTTGTCTCCGTCTCTGTCTCTGTCCCTGTCTCTGTATCTGCTTCTGTCTCTGTCTCTGTCTATGTCTCTGTCTCTGTCTCCGTCTCTGTCTCTGCCGCTGTCTCTGTCTCTGTCTCAGTCTCTGTCTCTGTCTCCGTCTCTGTCTCTGTCTCTGTCTCTGCCTCTGTCCCTGTCTCTGTTTCTGTCTCTGCCTCTGTCGCTGTCTCTCACTCTGTCTCTGTCTCCGTCTCTGTCCCTGGCTCTTCTCTGCCTCTGTCTCCGTCTATGTCTCTGTCCCTGTCTCTGTCTCGGTCTTTGTCTCCGTCTCTGTCTCCGTCTCTGTCTCTGTCCCCGTATCTCTCTCTGCCTCTGTCGCTGTCTCTCCATCTGTCCTGTCTCTGCCTCTGTCTCCGTCTCTGTCTCTGTTTCTGTCTCTATCTCCGTCTCTGTCTCTGTCTCTGTCTCTGTCTCTGTCTCTGTCTCTGTCTCAGTCTCTGTCTCTGTCTCTGTCTCTGTCTCTGTCTCTGTCTCAGTCACTGTCTCTGTCTCCGTCGTTGTCTCTTACCCCTCCGTCACTGTCTCTGTTTCTGTCTCTGTCTCTGTCTCTGTCTCTGTCTCTGTCTCTGCCTCTGACTCTGTCTCTGTCTCCGTCGCTGTCTCTGTCGCAGTCACTGTCTCTGTCTCCGTCGTTGTCTCTTACCCCTCCGTCTCTGTCTCTGTCTTTGTCTCTGTCTCTGTCTCTGTCTCTCTCTCTGTCTCTGTCTCTGTCTCTGTCTCTGTCTCTGTCCCTGTCTCTGTCTCTGTCACTGTCTCTCCCTCTGTCTCTGCCTCTGTCTGTGTCCCTGGCTCTGTCTCTGCCTCTGTCTCCGTCTCTGACTCTGTCCCTGTCTCTATCTCCGTCTCTGTCTCTGTCTCTGTCTCTGTCTCTGTCTCTGTATCTGCCTCTCTCTCTGCCTCTGTCTCTGTCTCTGTCTCTGTCTCAGTCACTGTCTCTGTCTCCGTCGTTGTCTCTTACCCCTCCGTCTCTGTCTCTGTCTCTGTCTCTGTCTCTGTCTCTGTCTCTCTCTCTGTCTCTGTCTCTGTCTCTGTCTCTGTCTCTGTCTCTGTCTCTGTCTCTGTCTCTGTCTCTGTCACTGTCTCTCCCTCTGTCTCTGCCTCTGTCTGTGTCCCTGGCTCTGTCTCTGCCTCTGTCTCCGTCTCTGACTCTGTCCCTGTCTCTATCTCCGTCTCTGTCTCTGTCTCTGTCTCTGTCTCTGTCTCTGTATCTGTCTCTCTCTCTGTCTCTGTCTCTGTCTCTGTCTCTGTCTCAGTCACTGTCTCTGTCTCCGTCGTTGTCTCTTACCCCTCCGTCTCTGTCTCTGTCTCTGTCTCTGTCTCTGTCTCTGTCTCTGTCTCTGTCTCTGTCTCTGTCTCTGTCTCGGTCTTTGTCTCCGTCTCTGTCTCTGTCCCTGTCTCTGTATCTGCTTCTGTCTCTGTCTCTGTCTATGTCTCTGTCTCTGTCTCCGTCTCTGTCTCTGCCGCTGTCTCTGTCTCTGTCTCAGTCTCTGTCTCTGTCTCCGTCTCTGTCTCTGTCTCTGTCTCTGCCTCTGTCCCTGTCTCTGTTTCTGTCTCTGCCTCTGTCGCTGTCTCTCACTCTGTCTCTGTCTCCGTCTCTGTCCCTGGCTCCTCTCTGCCTCTGTCTCCGTCTATGTCTCTGTCCCTGTCTCTGTCTCGGTCTTTGTCTCCGTCTCTGTCTCCGTCTCTGTCTCTGTCCCCGTATCTCTCTCTGCCTCTGTCGCTGTCTCTCCATCTGTCCCTGTCTCTGCCTCTGTCTCCGTCTCTGTCTCTGTTTCTGTCTCTATCTCCGTCCCTGTCTCTGTCTCTGTCTCTGTCTCTGTCTCTGTCTCAGTCTCTGTCTCTGTCTCTGTCTCTGTCTCTGTCTCTGTCTCTGCCTCTGTCTCTGTTTCTGTCTCTGTCGCTGTCTCGCCCTCTGTCTCTGTCTGCGTCTCTGTCCCTGGCTCTGTCTCTGCCCCTGTCACCGTCTCTGTCTCTGCCTCTGTCTCCGTCTATGTCTCTGTCTCTGTCTCTGTCTCGGTCTTTGTCTCCGTCTCTGTCTCCGTCTCTGTCTCTGTCCCCGTATCTCTCTCTGCCTCTGTCGCTGTCTCTCCATCTGTCCCAGTCTCTGCCTCTGTCTCCGTCTCTGTCTCTGTTCCTGTCTATGTCTCCGCCTCTGTCTCTGTCTCTGCCTCTGTCTCTGTCTCTGTCTCTGTATCGGTCTCTGTCTTCGTCTTTGCCTCCGTCTTTGTCTCCGTCTTTGTCTCCGCCTCTGTCTACGTCTCTGCCTCTGTCACTCTCTCTGTCTCTGTCTCTGTCTACGTTCCTGTCTCTGTCTTTGCCTCCGTCTCAGTCTCTGTCTCTGTCTCTGTCTCTGTCTCTGTATCTGTCTCTCTCTCTGTCTCTGTCTCTGTCTCTGTCTCAGTCACTGTCTCTGTCTCCGTCGTTGTCTCTTACCCCTCCGTCACTGTCTCTGTCTCTGTCTCTGTCTCTGTCTCTGTCTCTGTCTCTGTCTCTGTCTCTGCCTCTGACTCTGTCTCTGTCTCCGTCTCTGTCTCTGTCTCTGTCTCTGTCTCTGTCTCAGTCTCTGTCTCTGTCTCTGTCTCTGTCGCTGCCTCTGTCTCTGTCTCGATCTCTGTCTGTGTCTCTTTCTCTGTCGCTGTCTCTCCATCTGTCTCTGTCTCTGTCTCTGTCCCTGGCTCTGTCTCTGCCTCTGTCTCCGTCTCTGTCTCTGTTTCTGTCTCTATCTCCGTCTCTGTCCCTGTCTCTGTCTCTGTCTCTGTCTCTGTCTCTGTCTCTGTCTCTGTCTCTGTCTCTGTCTCTGTCTCTGTCTCTGTCTCTGTCTCTGTCTCTGTCTCTGTCTCTGCCTCTGCCTCTGCCTCTGTCTCTGTCTCTGTCTCTGTCGCTGTCTCTCCCTCTGTCACTGTCTCCGTAGTCTGTCCCTGGCTCTGTCTCTGCCTCTGTCTCCGTCTATGTCTCTGTCTCTGTCTCTGTCTCGGTCTTTGTCTCCGTCTCTGTCTCCGTCTCTGTCTCTGTCCCCGTATCTCTCTCTGCCTCTGTCGCTGTCTCTCCATCTGTCCCAGTCTCTGCCTCTGTCTCCGTCTCTGTCTCTGTTCCTGTCTCTGTCTCCGCCTCTGTCTCTGTCTCTGCCTCTGTCTCTGTCTCTGTCTCTGTATCGATCTCTGTCTTCGTCTTTGCCTCCGTCTTTGTCTCCGTCTTTGTCTCCGCCTCTGTCTACGTCTCTGCCTCTGTCACTCTCTCTGTCTCTGTCTCTGTCTACGTTCCTGTCTCTGTCTTTGCCTCCGTCTCAGTCTCTGTCTCTGTCTCTGTCTCTGTCTCTGTATCTGTCTCTCTCTCTGTCTCTGTCTCTGTCTCTGTCTCAGTCACTGTCTCTGTCTCCGTCGTTGTCTCTTACCCCTCCGTCACTGTCTCTGTCTCTGTCTCTGTCTCTGTCTCTGTCTCTGTCTCTGTCTCCGTCTCTGTCTCTGCCTCTGACCTTGTCTCTGTCTCCGTCTCTGTCTCTGTCTCTGTCTCTGTCTCTGTCTCTGTCTCTGTCTCAGTCTCTGTCTCTGTCTCTGTCTCTGTCGCTGCCTCTGTCTCTGTCTCGATCTCTGTCTGTGTCTCTTTCTCTGTCGCTGTCTCTCCATCTGTCTCTGTCTCTGTCTCTGTCCCTGGCTCTGTCTCTGCCTCTGTCTCCGTCTCTGTCTCTGTATCTGGCTCTATCTCCGTCTCTGTCCCTGTCTCTGTCTCTGTCTCTGTCTCTGTCTCTGTCTCTGTCTCTGTCTCTGTCTCTGTCTCTGTCTCTGTCTCTGCCTCTGTCTCTGTCTCTGTCTCTGCCTCTGCCTCTGCCTCTGTCTCTGTCTCTGTCTCTGTCGCTGTCTCTCCCTCTGTCACTGTCTCCGTAGTCTGTCCCTGGCTCTGTCTCTGCCTCTGTCTCCGTCTATGTCTCTGTCTCTGTCTCTGTCTCGGTCTTTGTCTCCGTCTCTGTCTCCGTCTCTGTCTCTGTCCCCGTATCTCTCTCTGCCTCTGTCGCTGGCTCTTCCTCTGTCCCTGTCTCTGTCTCTGTCTCTGTCTCTGTCTCTGTCTCTGTCTCTGTCTCTGTCTCTGTCTCTGTCTCTGCCTCTGCCTCTGCCTCTGTCTCTGTCTCTGTCTCTGCCTCTGCCTCTGCCTCTGTCTCTGTCTCTGTCTCTGTCGCTGTGTCTCCCTCTGTTTCTGTCTCCGTCTCTGTCCCTGGCTCTGTCTCTGCCTCTGTCTCCGTCTCTGTCTCTGTCTCTGTCTCGGTCTCTGTCTCTGTCTCTGTCTCTGTCTCTGTCTCTGTCTCGGTCTTTGTCTCCGTCTCTGTCTCCGTCTCTGTCTCTGTCCCCGTATCTCTCTCTGCCTCTGTCGCTGTCTCTTCCTCTGTCCCTGTCTCTGTCTCTGCCTCTGTCTCTGTCTCTGTCTCTGTCTCTGTCTCTGTCTCAGTCTCTGTCTCTGTCTCTGTCTCTGTCGCTGCCTCTGTCTCTGTCTCGATCTCTGTCTGTGTCTCTTTCTCTGTCGCTGTCTCTCCCTCTGTCTCTGTCTCTGTCTCCGTCTCTGTCTCTGTCTCTGTCTTTGTCTCCGTCTCTGTCTCCGTCTCTGTCTCTGTCCCCGTATCTGTCTCTGCCTCTGTCGCTGTCTCTCCCTCCGTCTCTGTCTCTGTCTCCGTCTCTGTCCCTGGCTCTGTCTCTGCCTCTGTCTCCGTCTCCGTCTCTGTCTCTGTCTCGGTCTTTGTCGCCGTCTCTATCTCCGTCTCTGTCTCTGTCCCCGTATCTGTCTCTGTCTCTGTTTCTGTCTCTGCCTCTGTCGCTGTCTCTCCCTCCGTCTCTGTCTCTGTCTCTGTCTCTGTCTCTGTCTCTGTCTGTGTCTCTGACTCTGTCTCAGTCTCCGTCTCTGTCTCTGTCTCTGTCTCTGTCTCTGTCTCTGTCTCAGTCTCTGTCTCTGTCTCTGTCTCTGTCGCTGCCTCTGTCTCTGTCTCGATCTCTGTCTGTGTCTCTTTCTCTGTCGCTGTCTCTCCCTCTGTCTCTGTCTCTGTCTCTGTCCCTGGCTCAGTCTCTGCCTCTGTCTCCGTCTCTGTCTCTGTTTCTATCTCCGCCTCCGTCTCCGTCTCTGTCTCTGTCTCTGTCTCTGTCTCTGTCTCTGTCTCTGTCTCTGTCTCTGTCTCTGTCTCTGTCTCTGTCTCTGCCTCTGCCTCTGCCTCTGTCTCTGTCTCTGTCTCTGTCGCTGTCTCTCCCTCTGTTTCTGTCTCCGTCTCTGTCCCTGGCTCTGTCTCTGCCTCTGTCTCCGTCTCTGTCTCTGTCTCTGTCTCGGTCTCTGTCTCTGTCTCTGTCTCTGTCTCTGTCTCTGTCTCTGTCTCTGTCTCTGTCTCTGTCTCTGTCTCTGTCTCTGTCTCTGTCTCTGTCTCTGTCTCTGTCTCTGTCTCTGTCTCTGTCTCTGTCTCTGCCTCTGCCTCTGCCTCTGTCTCTGTCTCTGTCTCTGTCGCTGTCTCTCCCTCTGTCACTGTCTCCGTAGTCTGTCCCTGGCTCTGTCTCTGCCTCTGTCTCCGTCTATGTCTCTGTCTCTGTCTCTGTCTCGGTCTTTGTCTCCGTCTCTGTCTCCGTCTCTGTCTCTGTCCCCGTATCTCTCTCTGCCTCTGTCTCTGTCTCTATCTCTGTGTCTGTCTCTGTCTCTGTCTCTATCTCTGTGTCTGTCTCTATCTCTGTCTCTGTCTCTGTCTCTGTCTCAGTCTCTGTCTCTGTCTCTGTCTCTGTCTCTGTCTCTGTCTCTGTCTCTGTCTCTGTCTCTGTCTCTGTCTCTGTCTCTGTCTCTGTCTCTGTCTCTGTCTCTGTCTCTGTCTCTGTCTCTGCCTCTGCCTCTGCCTCTGTCTCTGTCTCTGTCTCTGTCGCTGTCTCTCCCTCTGTCACTGTCTCCGTAGTCTGTCCCTGGCTCTGTCTCTGCCTCTGTCTCCGTCTATGTCTCTGTCTCTGTCTCTGTCTCGGTCTTTGTCTCCGTCTCTGTCTCCGTCTCTGTCTCTGTCCCCGTATCTCTCTCTGCCTCTGTCGCTGTCTCTTCCTCTGTCCCTGTCTCTGTCTCTGCCTCTGTCTCTGTCTCTGTCTCTGTCTCTGTCTCTGTCTCTGTCTCTGTCTCAGTCTCTGTCTCTGTCTCTGTCTCTGTCGCTGCCTCTGTCGCTGTGTCTCCCTCTGTTTCTGTCTCCGTCTCTGTCCCTGGCTCTCCCTCTGCCTCTGTCTCTGTCTCTGTCCCTGGCTCTGTCTCTGCCTCTGTCTCCGTCTCTGTCTCTGTTTCTGTCTCTATCTCCGTCTCTGTCTCTGTCTCTGTCTCTGTCTCTGTCTCTGTCTCTGTCTCTGTCTCTGTCTCTGTCTCTGTCTCTGTCTCGGTCTTTGTCTCCGTCTCTGTCTCCGCCTCTGTCTCTGTCACCGTATCTGCCTCTGTCTCTGTTTCTGTCTCTGCCTCTGCCGCTGTCTCTCCCTCCGTCTCTGTCTCTGTCTCTGTCTCTGTCTCTGTCTCTGTCTCTGTCTCTGTCTCTGTATCTGTCTCTGTCTCTGTCTCTGTCTTTGCCTCCGTCTCAGTCACTGTCTCTGTATCCGTCGTTGTCTCTTAGCCCTCCTTCTCTGTCTCTGTCTCTGTTTCCGTCTCTGTCTCTGTCTCTGTCTCTGTCTCTGTCTCTGTCTCTGTCTCTGTCTCTGTCTCTGTCTCTGTCTCTGTCGATGTCTCTGTCTCTGTCTCTGTTTCTGTCTCTGTCTCTATCTCTGTCTCGGTCACGGTCACTGTCCCCGTCTTTCTCCCCGTGTTTGTCCCCTGCCCCTATATCTCCGTCTTTGTCTCCTGTCTCTCTCTCTGTCTCTGTCTCCGTCTCAGTCTCTGTCGCTGTCTCCGTCTCCGTCTCTGTCTCTGTCTCTGTCTTTGCCTCCGTCTCAGTCACTGTCTCTGTATCCGTCGTTGTCTCTTAGCCCTCCTTCTCTGTCTCTGTCTCTGTCTCTTTCTCTGTCTCGGTGACGGTCTCTGTCCCCGTCTTTTTCTCCGTGTTTGTCTCCTGCCCCTCTATCTCCGTCTTTGTCTCCTGTCTCTCTCTCTGTCTCCGTCTCTGTCTCTATCTCTGTGTCTGTCTCTGTCTCTGTCTCTGTCTCTGTCTCTGTCTCTGTCTCTGTCTCTGTCTCTGTCTCTGTCTCTGTCTCTGTCTCTGTCTCTGTCTCTGTCTCTGTCTCTGGCTCTGTCTCTGTCTCTGTCTCTGTCTCTGTCTCTGTCTCTGTCTCTGTCTCTATCTCTGTCTCTGTCTCTGTCTTTGCCTCCGTCTCAGTCTCTGTCCCTGTCTCCGTCTTTGTCTCTTACCCCTCCGTCTCTGTCTCTGTCTATGTCCCTATCTCTGTCTCTGTCTCTGTTCCTGTCTCTGTCTCTGCCTCTGTCTCTGTCTCTGTCTCTGTATCGGTCTCTGTCTTCGTTTTTGTCTCCGTCTTTGTCTCCGTCTTTGTCTCCGTATCTGTCTCTGTGTCCGTCTCCGTCTTTGTCTCTTATCCCTCCGTATCTGTCTCTGTATCTGTCTCTATCTCTGCCTCGGACACGGTCTCTGTCCTCGTCTGTTTCTCCGTCTTTGTCTCCTGCCCCTCTATCTCCGTCTTTGTCTCCTGTCTCTCTGTATCTGTGGCTGTCGCTATCCCTGTACCTGTCCCTGCCCTGTCTCTCTCTCTGTCTCTGTCTCTGTCTCTGTCTCTGCCTCTGTCTCTGTCTCTGTCTCTGTCTCTGTCTCTGTCTCTGTCTCTGTCCCTGTCTCTGTCTCTGTCTGTGTCTCTGTTTCTGTCTCTGTCTCTGTCTCTGTCTCTGTCTCTGTCTCTGTCTCTGTCTCTGTCTCTGTCTCTGCCTCTGTCCCTGTCTCTGTCTCTGTCTCTGTCTCTGTCTCTGTCTCTGTCTCTGTCTCTGTCTCTGTCTCTGTCTCTGTCTCGGTGACGGTCTCTGTCCCCGTCTTTTTCTCCGTGTTTGTCTCCTGCCCCTCTATCTCCGTCTTTGTCTCCTGTCTCTCTCTCTGTCTCTGTCTCTGTCTCTATCTCTGTGTCTGTCTCTGTCTCTGTCTCTGTCTCTGTCTCTGTCTCTGTCTCTGTCGATGTCTCTGTCTCTGTCTCTGTTTCTGTCTCTGTCTCTATCTCTGTCTCGGTCACGGTCACTGTCCCCGTCTTTCTCCCCGTGTTTGTCTCCTGCCCCTATATCTCCGTCTTTGTCTCCTGTCTCTCTCTCTGTCTCTGTCTCCGTCTCAGTCTCTGTCCCTGTCTCCGTCTCCGTCTCTGTCTCTGTCTCTGTCTTTGCCTCCGTCTCAGTCACTGTCTCTGTATCCGTCGTTGTCTCTTAGCCCTCCTTCTCTGTCTCTGTCTCTGTTTCTGTCTCTGTCTCTGTCTCTGTCTCTGTCTCTGCCTCTGTGTCTGTATCTGTCTCTGTCTCTGTCTCTGTCTCTGTCTCTGTCTCTGTCTCTGTCTCTGTCTCTGTCTCTGTCTCTGTCTCTGTCTCCGTCCCTGTCTCTGTCTCTGTCTTTGCCTCCGTCTCAGTCACTGTCTCTGTATCCGTCGTTGTCTCTTAGCCCTCCTTCTCTGTCTCTGTCTCTGTTTCCGTCTCTGTCTCTGTCTCTGTCTCTGTCTCTGTCTCTGTCTCTGTCTCTGTCTCTGTGTCTGTCTCTGTCTCTGTCTCTGTCTCTCTCTCTGTCTCCGTCTCTGTCTCTATCTCTGTGTCTGTCTCTGTCTCTGTCTCTGTCTCTGTCTCTGTCTCTGTCTCTGTCTCTGTCTCTGTCTCTGTCTCTGTCTCTGTCTCTGTCTCTGTCTCTGTCTCTGGCTCTGTCTCTGTCTCTGTCTCTGTCTCTGTCTCTGTCTCTGTCTCTGTCTCTGTCTCTGTCTCTGTCTTTGCTTCCGTCTCAGTCTCTGTCCCTGTCTCCGTCTTTGTCTCCTACCCCACCGTCTCTGTCTCTGTCTGTGTCCCTACCTCTGTCTCTGTCTCTGTCTCTGCCTCTGCCTCTGTCTCTGTCTCTATCTCTGTCTCTGTCTCTGTCTTTGCCTCCGTCTCAGTCTCTGTCCCTGTCTCCGTCTTTGTCTCTTACCCCTCCGTCTCTGTCTCTGTCTATGTCCCTATCTCTGTCTCTGTCTCTGTTCCTGTCTCTGTCTCTGCCTCTGTCTCTGTCTCTGTCTCTGTATCGGTCTCTGTCTTCGTTTTTGTCTCCGTCTTTGTCTCCGTCTTTGTCTCCGTATCTGTCTCTGTGTCCGTCTCCGTCTTTGTCTCTTATCCCTCCGTATCTGTCTCTGTATCTGTCTCTATCTCTGCCTCGGACACGGTCTCTGTCCTCGTCTGTTTCTCCGTCTTTGTCTCCTGCCCCTCTATCTCCGTCTTTGTCTCCTGTCTCTCTGTATCTGTGGCTGTCGCTATCCCTGTACCTGTCCCTGCCCTGTCTCTCTCTCTGTCTCTGTCTCTGTCTCTGTCTCTGCCTCTGTCTCTGTCTCTATCTCTGTCTCTGTCTCTGTCTCTGTCTCTGTCTCTGCCTCTGTCTCTGTCTCTGTCTCTGTCTCAGTCACTGTCTCCGTCTCCGTCGTTGTCTCTGTCTCTGTCTCTGTTTCTGTCTCTGTCTCTATCTCTGTCTCGGTCACGGTCACTGTCCCCGTCTTTCTCCCCGTGTTTGTCTCCTGCCCCTATATCTCCGTCTTTGTCTCCTGTCTCTCTCTCTGTCTCTGTCTCTGTCTCTGTCTCGGTCACGGTCACTGTCCCCGTCTTTCTCCCCGTGTTTGTCTCCTGCCCCTATATCTCCGTCTTTGTCTCCTGTCTCTCTCTCTGTCTCTGTCTCTGTCTCTATCTCTGTGTCTGTCTCTGTCTCTGTCTCTATCTCTGTGTCTGTCTCTATCTCTGTCTCTGTCTCTGTCTCTGTCTCTGTCTCTGTCTCAGTCACTGTCTCCGTCTCCGTCGTTGTCTCTGTCTCTGTCTCTGTTTCTGTCTCTGTCTCTATCTCTGTCTCGGTCACGGTCACTGTCCCCGTCTGTCTCCCCGTGTTTGTCTCCTGCCCCTATATCTCCGTCTTTGTCTCCTGTCTCTCTCTCTGTCTCTGTCTCTATCTCTGTGTCTGTCTCTGTCTCTGTCTCTGTCTCTGTCTCTGTCTCTGTCTCTGTCTCTGTCTCTGTCTCTGTCTCTGTCTCTGTCTCTGTCTCTGTCTCTGTCTCTGTCTCTGTCTCTGTCTCTGTCTCTGTCTCTGTCTCTGTCTCTGTCTCTGTCTCTGTCTCTGTCTCTGTCTCTGTCTCTGTCTCTGTCTCTGTCTCTGTCTCTGTCTCTGTCTCTGTCTCTGTCTCTGTCTCTGTCTCTGTCTCTGTCTCCGTCTCTGTCTCTGTCTCTGTCTTTGCCTCCGTCTCAGTCACTGTCTCTGTATCCGTCGTTGTCTCTTAGCCCTCCTTCTCTGTCTCTGTCTCTGTTTCCGTCTCTGTCTCTGTCTCTGTCTCTGTCTCTGTCTCTGTCTCTGTCTCTGTGTCTGTCTCTGTCTCTGTCTCTGTCTCTGTCTCTGTCTCTGTCTCTGTCTCTGTCTCTGTCTCTGTCTCTGTCTCTGTCTCTGTCTCTGTCTCTGTCTCTGTCTCTGTCTCTGTCTCTGTCTCCGTCTCTGTCTCTGTCTCTGTCTTTGCCTCCGTCTCAGTCACTGTCTCTGTATCCGTCGTTGTCTCTTAGCCCTCCTTCTCTGTCTCTGTCTCTGTTTCCGTCTCTGTCTCTGTCTCTGTCTCTGTCTCTGTCTCTGTCTCTGTCTCTGTCTCTGTCTCTCTCTCTGTCTCTGTCTCCGTCTCAGTCTCTGTCGCTGTCTCCGTCTCCGTCTCTGTCTCTGTCTCTGTCTTTGCCTCCGTCTCAGTCACTGTCTCTGTATCCGTCGTTGTCTCTTAGCCCTCCTTCTCTGTCTCTGTCTCTGTCTCTTTCTCTGTCTCGGTGACGGTCTCTGTCCCCGTCTTTTTCTCCGTGTTTGTCTCCTGCCCCTCTATCTCCGTCTTTGTCTCCTGTCTCTCTCTCTGTCTCCGTCTCTGTCTCTATCTCTGTGTCTGTCTCTGTCTCTGTCTCTGTCTCTGTCTCCGTCTCTGTCTCTGTCTCTGTCTCTGTCTCTGTCTCTGTCTCTGTCTCTGTCTCTGTCTCTGTCCCTGTCTCTGTCTCTGTCTCTGTCTCTGTCTCTGTCTCTGTCTCTGTCTCTGTCTCTGTCTCTGTCTCTGTCTCTGTCTCTGTCTCTGTCTCTGTCTCTGTCTCTGTCTCCGTCTCTGTCTCTGTCTCTGTCTTTGCCTCCGTCTCAGTCACTGTCTCTGTATCCGTCGTTGTCTCTTAGCCCTCCTTCTCTGTCTCTGTCTCTGTTTCTGTCTCTGTCTCTGTCTCTGTCTCTGTCTCTGTCTCTGTCTCTGTCTCTGTCTCTGTCTCTGTCTCTGTCTCTGTCTCTGTCTCTGTCTCTGTCTCTGTCTCTGTCTCTGTGTCTGTCTCTGTCTCTGTCTCTGTCTCTGTCTCTGTCTCCGTCTCTGTCTTTGCCTCCGTCTCAGTCACTGTCTCTGTCTCCGTCGTTGTCTCTTACCCCTCCGTCTCTGTCTCTGTCTCTGCCTCTGTCTCTGCCTCTGTCTCTGTCTCTGTCTCTGCCTCTGTCTCTATCCCTGTCTCGGTCACGGTCTCTGTCCCAGTCTTTTTCTCCGTTTTTGTCTCCTGGCCGTCTATCTCCGTCTTTGCCTCCTGTCTCTCTGTCTCTGTGTCTGTCGCTATCCCTGTCACTGTGCCTGCCCTGTCCCTGTCCCTGTCTCTCTCTCTGTGCCTGTCTCTGTCTCTATCTCTGTGTCTGTCTCTGTCTCTGTCTCTGTCTCTGTCTCTGTCTCTGTCTCTGCCTCTGTCTCTGTCTCTGTATCTGTCCCTGTCTCTTTCTCTGTCTCTGTCTCTGTCTCTGTCCCTGTCCCTGTCCCTGCCCCTGTCTCTGTCTCTCTCTCTGCCTCTGTCTCTGTCACTGAATCTGTCGCTGTCTCTGTCTTTGCCTCTGTCTCTGTCTCTGTCTCTATCTCTGTCTCTGTCTCTGTCTCTGTCTCTGTCTCTGTCTCTGTCTCTGTCTCTGTCTCTGTCTCTGTCCCTGTCTCTGTCTCTGTCTCTGTCTCTGTCTCTGTCTCTTTCTCTGTCTCGGTGACGGTCTCTGTCCCCGTCCTTTTCTCCGTGTTTGTCTCCTGCCCCTCTATCTCCGTCTTTGTCTCCTGTCTCTGTCTCTGGCTCTATCTCTGTGTCTGTCTCTGTCTCTGTCTCTGTCTCTGTCTCTGTCTCTGTCTCTGTCTCTGTCTTTGCTTCCGTCTCAGTCTCTGTCCCTGTCTCCGTCTTTGTCTCCTACCCCACCGTCTCTGTCTCTGTCTATGTCCCTACTTCTGTCTCTGTCTCTGTCTCTGCCTCTGCCTCTGTCTCTGTCTCTATCTCTGTCTCTGTCTCTGTCTTTGCCTCCGTCTCAGTCTCTGTCCCTGTCTCCGTCTTTGTCTCTTACCCGTCCGTCTCTGTCTCTGTCTATGCCCCTATCTCTGTCTCTGTCTCTGTTCCTGTCTCTGTCTCTGCCTCTGTCTCTGTCTCTGTCTCTGTATCGGTCTCTGTCTTCGTTTTTGTCTCCGTCTTTGTCTCCGTCTTTGTCTCCGTATCTGTCTCTGTGTCCGTCTCCGTCTTTGTCTCTTATCCCTCCGTATCTGTCTCTGTATCTGTCTCTATCTCTGCCTCGGACACGGTCTCTGTCCTCGTCTGTTTCTCCGTCTTTGTCTCCTGCCCCTCTATCTCCGTCTTTTTCTCCTGTCTCTCTGTATCTGTGGCTGTCGCTATCCCTGTACCTGTCCCTGCCCTGTCTCTCTCTCTGTCTCTGTCTCTGTCTCTGTCTCTGCCTCTGTCTCTGTCTCTGTCTCTGTCTCTGTCTCTGTCTCTGCCCCTGTCTCTGTCTCTGTCTCTGTCTCTGTCTCAGTCACTGTCTCCGTCTCCGTCGTTGTCTCTGTCTCTGTCTCTGTTTCTGTCTCTGTCTCTATCTCTGTCTCGGTCACGGTCACTGTCCCCGTCTTTCTCCCCGTGTTTGTCTCCTGCCCCTATATCTCCATCTTTGTCTCCTGTCTCTCTCTCTGTCTCTGTCTCTGTCTCTGTCTCTGTCTCTGTCTCGGTCACGGTCACTGTCCCCGTCTTTCTCCCCGTGTTTGTCTCCTGCCCCTATATCTCCGTCTTTGTCTCCTGTCTCTCTCTCTGTCTCTGTCTCTGTCTCTATCTCTGTGTCTGTCTCTGTCTCTGTCTCTATCTCTGTGTCTGTCTCTATCTCTGTCTCTGTCTCTGTCTCTGTCTCTGTCTCTGTCTCAGTCACTGTCTCCGTCTCCGTCGTTGTCTCTGTCTCTGTCTCTGTTTCTGTCTCTGTCTCTATCTCTGTCTCGGTCACGGTCACTGTCCCCGTCTGTCTCCCCGTGTTTGTCTCCTGCCCCTATATCTCCGTCTTTGTCTCCTGTCTCTCTCTCTGTCTCTGTCTCTATCTCTGTGTCTGTCTCTGTCTCTGTCTCTGTCTCTGTCTCTGTCTCTGTCTCTGTCTCTGTCTCTGTCTCTGTCTCTGTCTCTGTCTCTGTCTCTGTCTCTGTCTCTGTCTCTGTCTCTGTCTCTGTCTCTGTCTCTGTCTCTGTCTCTGTCTCTGTCTCTGTCTCTGTCTCTGTCTCTGTCTCTGTCTCTGTCTCTGTCTCTGTCTCTGTCTCTGTCTCTGTCTCTGCCTCTGTCTCTGTCTCTGTATCTGTCCTATCTCCGTCTCTGTCTCTGTCTTTGCCTCCGTCTCAGTCTCTGTCCCTGTCTCCGTCTTTGTCTCTTACCCCTCCGTCTCTGTCTCTGTCTATGTCCCTATCTCTGTCTCTGTCTCTGTTCCTGTCTCTGTCTCCGCCTCTGTCTCTGTCTCTGTCTCTGTATCGGTCTCTGTCTTCGTTTTTGTCTCCGTCTTTGTCTCCGTCTTTTTCTCCGTATCTGTCTCTGTGTCCGTCTCCGTCTTTGTCTCTTATCCCTCCGTTTCTGTCTCTGTCTCTGTCTCTATCTCTGTCTCGTTCACGGTCTCTGTCCCCGTCTTTTTCTCCGTCTTTGTCTCCTGCCCCTCTATCTCCGTCTTTGTCTCCTGTCTCTCTGTATCTGTGGCTGTCGCTATCCCTGTCCCTGTCCCTGCCCTGCCTCTCTCTCTGTCTCTGTCTCTGTCTCTGTCTCTGTCTCTGTCTCTGTCTCTGTCTCTGTCTCTGTCTCCGTCTCTGTCTCTCTCTCTGTCTTTGCCTCCGTCTCAGTCACTGTCTCTGTTTCCGTCCTTGTCTCTTACCCCTCCGTCTCTGTCTCTGTCACTGTCTCTGTCCCTGTCTCTGTCTCTGTCTCTGTCTCTGTCTCTGTATCTGTCTCTGTCTCTGTCCCTGTGCCTGTCCCTGCCCTGTCCCTGTCCCTGTCCCTGTCCCTGTCACTGCCCCTGTCTCTGTCTCTCTCTCTGCCTCTGTCTCTGTCACTGAATCTGTCGCTGTCTCTGTCTTTGCCTCTGTCTCTGTCTCTGTCTCTGTCTCTGTCTCCGTCTCTGTCTCTGTCTCTGTCTCTGTCTCTGTCTCTGTCTCTGTCTCTGTCTCTGTCCCTGTCTCTGTCTCTGTCTCTGTCTCTGTCTCTGTCTCTGTCTCTGTCTCTGCCTCTGTCTCTGTCTCTGTCGCTGTCTCTGTCTTTGCCTCTGTCTCTGTCTCTGTCTCTGTCTCTATCTCTGTCTCTGTCTCTGTCTCTGTCTCTGTCTCTGTCTCTGTCTCTGTCTCTGTCTCTGTCTCTGTCTCTGTCTCTGCCTCTGTCCCTGTCTCTGTCTCTGTCTCTGTCTCTGTCTCTGTCTCTGTCTCTGTCTCTGTCTCTGTCTCGGTGACGGTCTCTGTCCCCGTCTTTTTCTCCGCGTTTGTCTCCTGCCCCTCTATCTCCGTCTTTGTCTCCTGTCTCTCTCTCTGTCTCTGTCTCTGTCTCTATCTCTGTGTCTGTCTCTGTCGCTGTCTCTGTCTCTGTCTCTGTCTCTGTCTCTGTCGATGTCTCTGTCTCTGTCTCTGTTTCTGTCTCTGTCTCCATCTTTGTCTCGGTCACGGTCACTGTCCCCGTCTTTCTCCCCGTGTTTGTCTCCTGCCCCTATATCTCCGTCTTTGTCTCCTGTCTCTCTCTCTGTCTCTGTCTCCGTCTCAGTCTCTGTCCCTGTCTCCGTCTCCGTCTCTGTCTCTGTCTCTGTCTTTGCCTCCGTCTCAGTCACTGTCTCTGTATCCGTCGTTGTCTCTTAGCCCTCCTTCTCTGTCTCTGTCTCTGTTTCTGTCTCTGTCTCTGTCTCTGTCTCTGTCTCTGCCTCTGTGTCTGTCTCTGTCTCTGTCTCTGTCTCTGTCTCTGTCTCTGTCTCTGTCTCTGTCTCTGTCTCTGTCTCTGTCTCTGTCTCTGTCTCTGTCTCTGTCTCAGTCACTGTCTCCGTCTCCGTCGTTGTCTCTGTCTCTGTCTCTGTTTCTGTCTCTGTCTCTATCTCTGTCTCGGTCACGGTCACTGTCCCCGTCTGTCTCCCCGTGTTTGTCTCCTGCCCCTATATCTCCGTCTTTGTCTCCTGTCTCTCTCTCTGTCTCTGTCTCTATCTCTGTGTCTGTCTCTGTCTCTGTCTCTGTCTCTGTCTCTGTCTCTGTCTCTGTCTCTGTCTCTGTCTCTGTCTCTGTCTCTGTCTCTGTCTCTGTCTCTGTCTCTGTCTCTGTCTCTGTCTCTGTCTCTGTCTCTGTCTCTGTCTCTGTCTCTGTCTCTGTCTCTGTCTCTGTCTCTGTCTCTGTCTCTGTCTCTGTCTCTGTCTCTGTCTCTGTCTCTGTCTCTGCCTCTGTCTCTGTCTCTGTATCTGTCCTATCTCCGTCTCTGTCTCTGTCTTTGCCTCCGTCTCAGTCTCTGTCCCTGTCTCCGTCTTTGTCTCTTACCCCTCCGTCTCTGTCTCTGTCTATGTCCCTATCTCTGTCTCTGTCTCTGTTCCTGTCTCTGTCTCCGCCTCTGTCTCTGTCTCTGTCTCTGTATCGGTCTCTGTCTTCGTTTTTGTCTCCGTCTTTGTCTCCGTCTTTTTCTCCGTATCTGTCTCTGTGTCCGTCTCCGTCTTTGTCTCTTATCCCTCCGTTTCTGTCTCTGTCTCTGTCTCTATCTCTGTCTCGTTCACGGTCTCTGTCCCCGTCTTTTTCTCCGTCTTTGTCTCCTGCCCCTCTATCTCCGTCTTTGTCTCCTGTCTCTCTGTATCTGTGGCTGTCGCTATCCCTGTCCCTGTCCCTGCCCTGCCTCTCTCTCTGTCTCTGTCTCTGTCTCTGTCTCTGTCTCTGTCTCTGTCTCTGTCTCTGTCTCTGTCTCCGTCTCTGTCTCTCTCTCTGTCTTTGCCTCCGTCTCAGTCACTGTCTCTGTTTCCGTCCTTGTCTCTTACCCCTCCGTCTCTGTCTCTGTCACTGTCTCTGTCCCTGTCTCTGTCTCTGTCTCTGTCTCTGTCTCTGTATCTGTCTCTGTCTCTGTCCCTGTGCCTGTCCCTGCCCTGTCCCTGTCCCTGTCCCTGTCCCTGTCACTGCCCCTGTCTCTGTCTCTCTCTCTGCCTCTGTCTCTGTCACTGAATCTGTCGCTGTCTCTGTCTTTGCCTCTGTCTCTGTCTCTGTCTCTGTCTCTGTCTCCGTCTCTGTCTCTGTCTCTGTCTCTGTCTCTGTCTCTGTCTCTGTCTCTGTCTCTGTCCCTGTCTCTGTCTCTGTCTCTGTCTCTGTCTCTGTCTCTGTCTCTGTCTCTGCCTCTGTCTCTGTCTCTGTCGCTGTCTCTGTCTTTGCCTCTGTCTCTGTCTCTGTCTCTGTCTCTATCTCTGTCTCTGTCTCTGTCTCTGTCTCTGTCTCTGTCTCTGTCTCTGTCTCTGTCTCTGTCTCTGTCTCTGTCTCTGCCTCTGTCCCTGTCTCTGTCTCTGTCTCTGTCTCTGTCTCTGTCTCTGTCTCTGTCTCTGTCTCTGTCTCGGTGACGGTCTCTGTCCCCGTCTTTTTCTCCGCGTTTGTCTCCTGCCCCTCTATCTCCGTCTTTGTCTCCTGTCTCTCTCTCTGTCTCTGTCTCTGTCTCTATCTCTGTGTCTGTCTCTGTCGCTGTCTCTGTCTCTGTCTCTGTCTCTGTCTCTGTCGATGTCTCTGTCTCTGTCTCTGTTTCTGTCTCTGTCTCCATCTTTGTCTCGGTCACGGTCACTGTCCCCGTCTTTCTCCCCGTGTTTGTCTCCTGCCCCTATATCTCCGTCTTTGTCTCCTGTCTCTCTCTCTGTCTCTGTCTCCGTCTCAGTCTCTGTCCCTGTCTCCGTCTCCGTCTCTGTCTCTGTCTCTGTCTTTGCCTCCGTCTCAGTCACTGTCTCTGTATCCGTCGTTGTCTCTTAGCCCTCCTTCTCTGTCTCTGTCTCTGTTTCTGTCTCTGTCTCTGTCTCTGTCTCTGTCTCTGCCTCTGTGTCTGTCTCTGTCTCTGTCTCTGTCTCTGTCTCTGTCTCTGTCTCTGTCTCTGTCTCTGTCTCTGTCTCTGTCTCTGTCTCTGTCTCTGTCTCCGTCTCTGTCTCTGTCTCTGTCTTTGCCTCCGTCTCAGTCACTGTCTCTGTATCCGTCGTTGTCTCTTAGCCCTCCTTCTCTGTCTCGGTCTCTGTTTCCGTCTCTGTCTCTGTCTCTGTCTCTGTCTCTGTCTCTGTCTCTGTCTCTGTCTCTGTGTCTGTCTCTGTCTCTGTCTCTGTCTCTGTGTCTGTCTCTGTCTCTGTCTCTGTCTCTGTCTCTGTCTCTGTCTCCGTCTCCGTCTCTGTCTCTGTCTCTGTCTTTGCCTCCGTCTCAGTCACTGTCTCTGTATCCGTCGTTGTCTCTTAGCCCTCCTTCTCTGTCTCTGTCTCTGTTTCCGTCTCTGTCTCTGTCTCTGTCTCTGTCTCTGTCTCTGTCTCTGTCTCTGTCTCTGTCTCTGTCTCTGTCTCTGTATCTGTCTCTGTCTCTGTCTCTCTCTCGGTGACGGTCTCTGTCCCCGTCTTTTTCTCCGTGTTTGTCTCCTGCCCCTCTATCTCCGTCTTTGTCTCCTGTCTCTCTCTCTGTCTCTGTCTCTGTCTCTATCTCTGTGTCTGTCTCTGTCTCTGTCTCTGTCTCTGTCTCTGTCTCTGTCTCTGTCTCTGTCGATGTCTCTGTCTCTGTCTCTGTTTCTGTCTCTGTCTCTATCTCTGTCTCGGTCACGGTCACTGTCCCCGTCTTTCTCCCCGTGTTTGTCCCCTGCCCCTATATCTCCGTCTTTGTCTCCTGTCTCTCTCTCTGTCTCTGTCTCCGTCTCAGTCTCTGTCTCTGTCTCTGTCTCTGGCTCTGTCTCTGTCTCTGTCTCTGTCTCTGTCTCTGTCTCTGTCTCTGTCTCTGTCTCTGTCTCTGTCTTTGCTTCCGTCTCAGTCTCTGTCCCTGTCTCCGTCTTTGTCTCCTACCCCACCGTCTCTGTCTCTGTCTATGTCCCTACCTCTGTCTCTGTCTCTGTCTCTGCCTCTGCCTCTGCCTCTGTCTCTGTCTCTATCTCTGTCTCTGTCTCTGTCTTTGCCTCCGTCTCAGTCTCTGTCCCTGTCTCCGTCTTTGTCTCTTACCCCTCCGTCTCTGTCTCTGTCTATGTCCCTATCTCTGTCTCTGTCTCTGTTCCTGTCTCTGTCTCTGCCTCTGTCTCTGTCTCTGTCTCTGTATCGGTCTCTGTCTTCGTTTTTGTCTCCGTCTTTGTCTCCGTCTTTGTCTCCGTATCTGTCTCTGTGTCCGTCTCCGTCTTTGTCTCTTATCCCTCCGTATCTGTCTCTGTATCTGTCTCTATCTCTGCCTCGGACACGGTCTCTGTCCTCGTCTGTTTCTCCGTCTTTGTCTCCTGCCCCTCTATCTCCGTCTTTGTCTCCTGTCTCTCTGTATCTGTGGCTGTCGCTATCCCTGTACCTGTCCCTGCCCTGTCTCTCTCTCTGTCTCTGTCTCTGTCTCTGTCTCTGCCTCTGTCCCTGTCTCTGTCTCTGTCTCTGTCTCTGTCTCTGTCTCTGTCTCTGTCTCTGTCTCTGTCTCTGTCTCTGTCTCTGTCTCTGTCTCTGTCTCTGTCTCTGTCTCTGTCTCTGTCTCTGTCTCTGTCTCTGTCTCTGTCCCTGTGCCTGTCCCTGCCCTGTCCCTGTCCCTGTCCCTGTCCCTGTCACTGCCCCTGTCTCTGTCTCTCTCTCTGCCTCTGTCTCTGTCACTGAATCTGTCGCTGTCTCTGTCTTTGCCTCTGTCTCTGTCTCTGTCTCTGTCTCTGTCTCTGTCTCTGTCTCTGTCTCTGTCTCTGTCTCTGTCCCTGTCTCTGTCTCTGTCTCTGTCTCTGTCTCTGTCTCTGTCTCTGTCTCTGTCTCTGTCTCTGTCTCTGTCGCTGTCTCTGTCTTTGCCTCTGTCTCTGTCTCTGTCTCTGTCTCTATCTCTGTCTCTGTCTCTGTCTCTGTCTCTGTCTCTGTCTCTGTCTCTGCCTCTGTCCCTGTCTCTGTCTCTGTCTCTGTCTCTGTCTCTGTCTCTGTCTCTGTCTCTGTCTCTGTCTCTGTCTCGGTGACGGTCTCTGTCCCCGTCTTTTTCTCCGTGTTTGTCTCCTGCCCCTCTATCTCCGTCTTTGTCTCCTGTCTCTCTCTCTGTCTCTGTCTCTGTCTCTATCTCTGTGTCTGTCTCTGTCTCTGTCTCTGTCTCTGTCTCTGTCTCTGTCTCTGTCGATGTCTCTGTCTCTGTCTCTGTCTCTGTCTCTGTCTCTGTCTCTGTCTCTGTCTCTGTCTCTCTCTCGGTGACGGTCTCTGTCCCCGTCTTTTTCTCCGTGTTTGTCTCCTGCCCCTCTATCTCCGTCTTTGTCTCCTGTCTCTCTCTCTGTCTCTGTCTCTGTCTCTATCTCTGTGTCTGTCTCTGTCTCTGTCTCTGTCTCTGTCTCTGTCTCTGTCTCTGTCTCTGTCTCTGTCTCTGTCTCTGTCGATGTCTCTGTCTCGGTCTCTGTGTCTGTCTCTGTCTCTGTCTCTGTCTCTGTCTCTGTCTCTGTCTCTGTCTCTGTCTCTGTCTCTGTCTCTGTCTCTGCCTCTGTCTCTGTCTCTGTCTCTGTCTCTGTCTCCGTCTCTGTCTCTGTCTCTGTCTTTGCCTCCGTCTCAGTCACTGTCTCTGTATCCGTCGTTGTCTCTTAGCCCTCCTTCTCTGTCTCTGTCTCTGTTTCCGTCTCTGTCTCTGTCTCTGTCTCTGTCTCTGTCTCTGTCTCTGTCTCTGTCTCTGTCTCTGTCTCTGTCTCTGTCTCTGTCTCTGTATCTGTCTCTGTCTCTGTCTCTGTCTCTGTCTCTGTCTCTCTCTCGGTGACGGTCTCTGTCCCCGTCTTTTTCTCCGTGTTTGTCTCCTGCCCCTCTATCTCCGTCTTTGTCTCCTGTCTCTCTCTCTGTCTCTGTCTCTGTCTCTATCTCTGTGTCTGTCTCTGTCTCTGTCTCTGTCTCTGTCTCTGTCTCTGTCTCTGTCTCTGTCTCTGTCGATGTCTCTGTCTCTGTTTCTGTCTCTGTCTCTATCTCTGTCTCGGTCACGGTCACTGTCCCCGTCTTTCTCCCCGTGTTTGTCCCCTGCCCCTATATCTCCGTCTTTGTCTCCTGTCTCTCTCTCTGTCTCTGTCTCCGTCTCAGTCTCTGTCGCTGTCTCCGTCTCCGTCTCTGTCTCTGTCTCTGTCTTTGCCTCCGTCTCAGTCACTGTCTCTGTATCCGTCGTTGTCTCTTAGCCCTCCTTCTCTGTCTCTGTCTCTGTCTCTTTCTCTGTCTCGGTGACGGTCTCTGTCCCCGTCTTTTTCTCCGTGTTTGTCTCCTGCCCCTCTATCTCCGTCTTTGTCTCCTGTCTCTCTCTCTGTCTCCGTCTCTGTCTCTATCTCTGTGTCTGTCTCTGTCTCTGTCTCTGTCTCTGTCTCTGTCTCTGTCTCTGTCTCTGTCTCTGTCTCTGTCTCTGTCTCTGTCTCTGTCTCTGGCTCTGTCTCTGTCTCTGTCTCTGTCTCTGTGTCTGTCTCTGTCTCTGTCTCTGTCTCTGTCTCTGTCTTTGCTTCCGTCTCAGTCTCTGTCCCTGTCTCCGTCTTTGTCTCCTACCCCACCGTCTCTGTCTCTGTCTATGTCCCTACCTCTGTCTCTGTCTCTGTCTCTGCCTCTGCCTCTGTCTCTGTCTCTATCTCTATCTCTGTGTCTGTCTCTGTCTCTGTCTCTGTCTCTGTCTCTGTCTCTGTCTCTGTCGATGTCTCTGTCTCTGTCTCTGTCTCTGTCTCTGTCTCTGTCTCTGTCTCTGTCTCTGTCTCTGTCTCTGTCTCTGTCTCTGTCTCTGTCTCTCTCTCGGTGACGGTCTCTGTCCCCGTCTTTTTCTCCGTGTTTGTCTCCTGCCCCTCTATCTCCGTCTTTGTCTCCTGTCTCTCTCTCTGTCTCTGTCTCTGTCTCTATCTCTGTGTCTGTCTCTGTCTCTGTCTCTGTCTCTGTCTCTGTCTCTGTCTCTGTCGATGTCTCTGTCTCTGTCTCTGTTTCTGTCTCTGTCTCTATCTCTGTCTCGGTCACGGTCACTGTCCCCGTCTTTCTCCCCGTGTTTGTCCCCTGCCCCTATATCACCGTCTTTGTCTCCTGTCTCTCTGTATCTGTGGCTGTCGCTATCCCTGTACCTGTCCCTGCCCTGTCTCTCTCTCTGTCTCTGTCTCTGTCTCTGTCTCTGCCTCTGTCTCTGTCTCTGTCTCTGCCTCTGTCTCTGTCTCTGTCTCTGTCTCTGTCTCAGTCACTGTCTCCGTCTCCGTCGTTGTCTCTGTCTCTGTCTCTGTTTCTGTCTCTGTCTCTGCCTCTGTCTCTGTCTCTGTCTCTGTCTCTGTCTCTGTCTCAGTCACTGTCTCCGTCTCCGTCGTTGTCTCTGTCTCTGTCTCTGTTTCTGTCTCTGTCTCTATCTCTGTCTCGGTCACGGTCACTGTCCCCGTCTTTCTCCCCGTGTTTGTCTCCTGCCCCTATATCTCCGTCTTTGTCTCCTGTCTCTCTCTCTGTCTCTGTCTCTGTCTCTGTCTCTGTCTCTGTCTCTGTCTCGGTCACGGTCACTGTCCCCGTCTTTCTCCCCGTGTTTGTCTCCTGCCCCTATATCTCCGTCTTTGTCTCCTGTCTCTCTCTCTGTCTCTGTCTCTGTCTCTATCTCTGTGTCTGTTTCTGTCTCTGTCTCTATCTCTGTGTCTGTCTCTATCTCTGTCTCTGTCTCTGTCTCTGTCTCTGTCTCTGTCTCAGTCACTGTCTCCGTCTCCGTCGTTGTCTCTGTCTCTGTCTCTGTTTCTGTCTCTGTCTCTATCTCTGTCTCGGTCACGGTCACTGTCCCCGTCTGTCTCCCCGTGTTTGTCTCCTGCCCCTATATCTCCGTCTTTGTCTCCTGTCTCTCTCTCTGTCTCTGTCTCTATCTCTGTGTCTGTCTCTGTCTCTGTCTCTGTCTCTGTCTCTGTCTCTGTCTCTGTCTCTGTCTCTGTCTCTGTCTCTGTCTCTGTCTCTGTCTCTGTCTCTGTCTCTGTCTCTGTCTCTGTCTCTGTCTCTGTCTCTGTCTCTGTCTCTGTCTCTGTCTCTGTCTCTGTCTCTGTCTCTGTCTCTGTCTCTGTCTCTGTCTCTGTCTCTGTCTCTGTCTCTGTCTCTGTCTCTGTCTCTGTCTCTGTCTCTGTCTCTGTCTCTGTCTCTGTCTCTGTCTCTGTCTCTGTCTCTGTCTCTGTCTCTGCCTCTGTCTCTGTCTCTGTCTCTGTCTCTGTCTGTGTCTCCGTCTCCGTCGTTGTCTCTGTCTCTGTCTCTGTTTCTGTCTCTGTCTCTATCTCTGTCTCGGTCACGGTCACTGTCCCCGTCTTTTTCACCGTGTTTGTCTCCTGCCCCTATATCTCTGTCTCTGTCTCTCTCTGTCTCTGTCTCTGCCTCTGTCTCTGTCTCTGTCTCTGTCGCTGTCTCTGTCTCTGTTTCTGTCTCTGTCTCTGTCTCTGTCTCTGTCTCTGTCTCTGTCTCTGTCTCTGTCTCTGTCTCTGTCTCTGTCTCTGTCTCTGTCTCTGTCTCTGTCTCTGTCTCTGTCTCTGTCTCTGTCTCTGCCTCTGTCTCTATCCCTGTCTCGGTCACGGTCTCTGTCCCAGTCTTTTTCTCCGTTTTTGTCTCCTGGCCGTCTATCTCCGTCTTTGCCTCCTGTCTCTCTGTCTCTGTGTCTGTCGCTATCCCTGTCCCTGTGCCTGTCCCTGTCCCTGTCCCTGTCTCTCTCTCTGTGCCTGTCTCTGTCTCTATCTCTGTGTCGGTCTCTGTCTCTGTCTCTGTCTCTGTCTCCGTCTTTGCCTCCTGTCTCACTGTCTCTGTGTCTGTCGCTATCCCTGTCCCTGTCCGGGGGTGTCCCACTTGGACGTTGACCGATTGGACGCGTCCCGATTGGACGGTCCCGATTGGACGCGTCCCGTTTGGACGTGTCCCGATTGGACGCGTTCCACTTCGAATCGGTGCCGATTGAACACTAATTTCCCTAATGTTAGGCTATGTTAGGTGGAGTTAGGCTATTTTAGGTTCTGTTAGGCCTGGTTAGGTCTTAACTGCACCGCTTTGAATTCGAACGCGTCCAATCGGGGCGCGTCCAAACGGGATGCGTCCAAACGGCACGCGTCCAATCGGGACGCGTCCAAACGGTCGACGTCCAAGTGGGCATCACTCTCCCTGTCCCTGTCCCTGTCTCTCTATCTGTGTCTGTCTCTGTCTCTATCTCTGTGTCTGTCTCTGTCTCTGTCTCTGTCTCTGTCTCTGTCTCTGTCTCTGTCTCTGTCTCTGTCTCTGTCTCTGTCTCTGTCTCTGTCTCTGTCTCTGTCTCTGTCTCTGTCTCTGTCTCTGTCTCTGTCTCTGTCTCTGTCCTATCTCCGTCTCTGTCTCTGTCTTTGCCTCCGTCTCAGTCTCTGTCCCTGTCTCCGTCTTTGTCTCTTACCCCTCCGTCTCTGTCTCTGTCAATGTCCCTATCTCTGTCTCTGTCTCTGTTCCTGTCTCTGTCTCCGCCTCTGTCTCTGTCTCTGTCTCTGTATCGGTCTCTGTCTTCGTTTTTGTCTCCGTCTTTGTCTCCGTCTTTTTCTCCGTATCTGTCTCTGTGTCCGTCTCCGTCTTTGTCTCTTATCCCTCCGTTTCTGTCTCTGTCTCTGTCTCTATCTCTGTCTCGTTCACGGTCTCTGTCCCCGTCTTTTTCTCCGTCTTTGTCTCCTGCCCCTCTATCTCCGTCTTTGTCTCCTGTCTCTCTGTATCTGTGGCTGTCGCTATCCCTGTCCCTGTCCCTGCCCTGCCTCTCTCTCTGTCTCTGTCCCTGTCTCTGTCTCTGTCTCTGTCTCTGTCTCTGTCTCTGTCTCTGTCTCCGTCTCTGTCTCTCTCTCTGTCTTTGCCTCCGTCTCAGTCACTGTCTCTGCTTCCGTCCTTGTCTCTTACCCCTCCGTCTCTGTCTCTGTCTCTGTCTCTGTCCCTGTCTCTGTCTCTGTCTCTGTCTCTGTCTCTGTCTCTGTCTCTGTCTCTGTCCCTGTGCCTGTCCCTGCCCTGTCCCTGTCCCTATCCCTGTCCCTGTCACTGCCCCTGTCTCTGTCTCTCTCTCTGCCTCTGTCTCTGTCACTGAATCTGTCGCTGTCTCTGTCTTTGCCTCTGTCTCTGTCTCTGTCTCCGTCTCTATCTCTGTCTCTGTCTCTGTCTCTGTCTCTGTCTCTGTCTCTGTCTCTGTCTCTGTCTCTGTCCCTGTCTCTGTCTCTGTCTCTGTCTCTGTCTCTGTCTCTGTCTCTGTCTCTGTCTCTGTCTCTGTCTCTGTCTCTGTCTCTGTCTCTGTCTCTGTCTCTGTCTCTGTCTCTGTCTCCGTCTCTGTCTCTGTCTCTGTCTTTGCCTCCGTCTCAGTCACTGTCTCTGTATCCGTCGTTGTCTCTTAGCCCTCCTTCTCTGTCTCTGTCTCTGTTTCTGTCTCTGTCTCTGTCTCTGTCTCTGTCTCTGTCTCTGTCTCTGTCTCTGTCTCTGTCTCTGTCTCTGTCTCTGTCTCTGTCTCTGTCTCTGTCTCTGTCTCTGTGTCTGTCTCTGTCTCTGTCTCTGTCTCTGTCTCTGTCTCCGTCTCTGTCTTTGCCTCCGTCTCAGTCACTGTCTCTGTCTCCGTCGTTGTCTCTTACCCCTCCGTCTCTGTCTCTGTCTCTGCCTCTGTCTCTGCCTCTGTCTCTGTCTCTGTCTCTGCCTCTGTCTCTATCCCTGTCTCGGTCACGGTCTCTGTCCCAGTCTTTTTCTCCGTTTTTGTCTCCTGGCCGTCTATCTCCGTCTTTGCCTCCTGTCTCTCTGTCTCTGTGTCTGTCGCTATCCCTGTCACTGTGCCTGCCCTGTCCCTGTCCCTGTCTCTCTCTCTGTGCCTGTCTCTGTCTCTATCTCTGTGTCTGTCTCTGTCTCTGTCTCTGTCTCTGTCTCTGCCTCTGTCTCTGTCTCTGTATCTGTCCCTGTCTCTTTCTCTGTCTCTGTCTCTGTCTCTGTCCCTGTCCCTGTCCCTGCCCCTGTCTCTGTCTCTCTCTCTGCCTCTGTCTCTGTCACTGAATCTGTCGCTGTCTCTGTCTTTGCCTCTGTCTCTGTCTCTGTCTCTATCTCTGTCTCTGTCTCTGTCTCTGTCTCTGTCTCTGTCTCTGTCTCTGTCTCTGTCTCTGTCTCTGTCTCTGTCCCTGTCTCTGTCTCTGTCTCTGTCTCTGTCTCTGTCTCTTTCTCTGTCTCGGTGACGGTCTCTGTCCCCGTCCTTTTCTCCGTGTTTGTCTCCTGCCCCTCTATCTCCGTCTTTGTCTCCTGTCTCTGTCTCTGTCTCTATCTCTGTGTCTGTCTCTGTCTCTGTCTCTGTCTCTGTCTCTGTCTCTGTCTCTGTCTCTGTCTCTGTCGCTGTCTCTGTCTTTGCCTCTGTCTCTGTCTCTGTCTCTGTCTCTATCTCTGTCTCTGTCTCTGTCTCTGTCTCTGTCTCTGTCTCTGTCTCTGTCTCTGTCTCTGTATCTGTCTCTGTCTCTGTCTCTGTCTCTGTCTCTGTCTCTCTCTCGGTGACGGTCTCTGTCCCCGTCTTTTTCTCCGTGTTTGTCTCCTGCCCCTCTATCTCCGTCTTTGTCTCCTGTCTCTCTCTCTGCCTCTGTCTCTGTCTCTATCTCTGTGTCTGTCTCTGTCTCTGTCTCTGTCTCCGTCTCTGTCTCTGTCTATGTCCCTATCTCTGTCTCTGTCTCTGTTCCTGTCTCTGTCTCTGCCTCTGTCTCTGTCTCTGTCTCTGTATCGGTCTCTGTCTTCGTTTTTGTCTCCGTCTTTGTCTCCGTCTTTGTCTCCGTATCTGTCTCTGTGTCCGTCTCCGTCTTTGTCTCTTATCCCTCCGTATCTGTCTCTGTATCTGTCTCTATCTCTGCCTCGGACACGGTCTCTGTCCTCGTCTGTTTCTCCGTCTTTGTCTCCTGCCCCTCTATCTCCGTCTTTGTCTCCTGTCTCTCTGTATCTGTGGCTGTCGCTATCCCTGTACCTGTCCCTGCCCTGTCTCTCTCTCTGTCTCTGTCTCTGTCTCTGTCTCTGCCTCTGTCCCTGTCTCTGTCTCTGTCTCTGTCTCTGTCTCTGTCTCTGTCTCTGTCTCTGTCTCTGTCTCTGTCTCTGTCTCTGTCTCTGTCTCTGTCTCTGTCTCTGTCTCTGTCTCTGTCTCTGTCTCTGTCCCTGTGCCTGTCCCTGCCCTGTCCCTGTCCCTGTCCCTGTCCCTGTCACTGCCCCTGTCTCTGTCTCTCTCTCTGCCTCTGTCTCTGTCACTGAATCTGTCGCTGTCTCTGTCTTTGCCTCTGTCTCTGTCTCTGTCTCTGTCTCTGTCTCTGTCTCTGTCTCTGTCTCTGTCTCTGTCTCTGTCCCTGTCTCTGTCTCTGTCTCTGTCTCTGTCTCTGTCTCTGTCTCTGTCTCTGTCTCTGTCTCTGTCTCTGTCGCTGTCTCTGTCTTTGCCTCTGTCTCTGTCTCTGTCTCTGTCTCTATCTCTGTCTCTGTCTCTGTCTCTGTCTCTGTCTCTGTCTCTGTCTCTGCCTCTGTCCCTGTCTCTGTCTCTGTCTCTGTCTCTGTCTCTGTCTCTGTCTCTGTCTCTGTCTCTGTCTCTGTCTCGGTGACGGTCTCTGTCCCCGTCTTTTTCTCCGTGTTTGTCTCCTGCCCCTCTATCTCCGTCTTTGTCTCCTGTCTCTCTCTCTGTCTCTGTCTCTGTCTCTATCTCTGTGTCTGTCTCTGTCTCTGTCTCTGTCTCTGTCTCTGTCTCTGTCTCTGTCGATGTCTCTGTCTCTGTCTCTGTCTCTGTCTCTGTCTCTGTCTCTGTCTCTGTCTCTGTCTCTCTCTCGGTGACGGTCTCTGTCCCCGTCTTTTTCTCCGTGTTTGTCTCCTGCCCCTCTATCTCCGTCTTTGTCTCCTGTCTCTCTCTCTGTCTCTGTCTCTGTCTCTATCTCTGTGTCTGTCTCTGTCTCTGTCTCTGTCTCTGTCTCTGTCTCTGTCTCTGTCTCTGTCTCTGTCTCTGTCTCTGTCGATGTCTCTGTCTCGGTCTCTGTGTCTGTCTCTGTCTCTGTCTCTGTCTCTGTCTCTGTCTCTGTCTCTGTCTCTGTCTCTGTCTCTGTCTCTGTCTCTGCCTCTGTCTCTGTCTCTGTCTCTGTCTCTGTCTCCGTCTCTGTCTCTGTCTCTGTCTTTGCCTCCGTCTCAGTCACTGTCTCTGTATCCGTCGTTGTCTCTTAGCCCTCCTTCTCTGTCTCTGTCTCTGTTTCCGTCTCTGTCTCTGTCTCTGTCTCTGTCTCTGTCTCTGTCTCTGTCTCTGTCTCTGTCTCTGTCTCTGTCTCTGTCTCTGTCTCTGTATCTGTCTCTGTCTCTGTCTCTGTCTCTGTCTCTGTCTCTCTCTCGGTGACGGTCTCTGTCCCCGTCTTTTTCTCCGTGTTTGTCTCCTGCCCCTCTATCTCCGTCTTTGTCTCCTGTCTCTCTCTCTGTCTCTGTCTCTGTCTCTATCTCTGTGTCTGTCTCTGTCTCTGTCTCTGTCTCTGTCTCTGTCTCTGTCTCTGTCTCTGTCGATGTCTCTGTCTCTGTTTCTGTCTCTGTCTCTATCTCTGTCTCGGTCACGGTCACTGTCCCCGTCTTTCTCCCCGTGTTTGTCCCCTGCCCCTATATCTCCGTCTTTGTCTCCTGTCTCTCTCTCTGTCTCTGTCTCCGTCTCAGTCTCTGTCGCTGTCTCCGTCTCCGTCTCTGTCTCTGTCTCTGTCTTTGCCTCCGTCTCAGTCACTGTCTCTGTATCCGTCGTTGTCTCTTAGCCCTCCTTCTCTGTCTCTGTCTCTGTCTCTTTCTCTGTCTCGGTGACGGTCTCTGTCCCCGTCTTTTTCTCCGTGTTTGTCTCCTGCCCCTCTATCTCCGTCTTTGTCTCCTGTCTCTCTCTCTGTCTCCGTCTCTGTCTCTATCTCTGTGTCTGTCTCTGTCTCTGTCTCTGTCTCTGTCTCTGTCTCTGTCTCTGTCTCTGTCTCTGTCTCTGTCTCTGTCTCTGTCTCTGTCTCTGGCTCTGTCTCTGTCTCTGTCTCTGTCTCTGTGTCTGTCTCTGTCTCTGTCTCTGTCTCTGTCTCTGTCTTTGCTTCCGTCTCAGTCTCTGTCCCTGTCTCCGTCTTTGTCTCCTACCCCACCGTCTCTGTCTCTGTCTATGTCCCTACCTCTGTCTCTGTCTCTGTCTCTGCCTCTGCCTCTGTCTCTGTCTCTATCTCTATCTCTGTGTCTGTCTCTGTCTCTGTCTCTGTCTCTGTCTCTGTCTCTGTCTCTGTCGATGTCTCTGTCTCTGTCTCTGTCTCTGTCTCTGTCTCTGTCTCTGTCTCTGTCTCTGTCTCTGTCTCTGTCTCTGTCTCTGTCTCTGTCTCTCTCTCGGTGACGGTCTCTGTCCCCGTCTTTTTCTCCGTGTTTGTCTCCTGCCCCTCTATCTCCGTCTTTGTCTCCTGTCTCTCTCTCTGTCTCTGTCTCTGTCTCTATCTCTGTGTCTGTCTCTGTCTCTGTCTCTGTCTCTGTCTCTGTCTCTGTCTCTGTCGATGTCTCTGTCTCTGTCTCTGTTTCTGTCTCTGTCTCTATCTCTGTCTCGGTCACGGTCACTGTCCCCGTCTTTCTCCCCGTGTTTGTCCCCTGCCCCTATATCACCGTCTTTGTCTCCTGTCTCTCTGTATCTGTGGCTGTCGCTATCCCTGTACCTGTCCCTGCCCTGTCTCTCTCTCTGTCTCTGTCTCTGTCTCTGTCTCTGCCTCTGTCTCTGTCTCTGTCTCTGCCTCTGTCTCTGTCTCTGTCTCTGTCTCTGTCTCAGTCACTGTCTCCGTCTCCGTCGTTGTCTCTGTCTCTGTCTCTGTTTCTGTCTCTGTCTCTGCCTCTGTCTCTGTCTCTGTCTCTGTCTCTGTCTCTGTCTCAGTCACTGTCTCCGTCTCCGTCGTTGTCTCTGTCTCTGTCTCTGTTTCTGTCTCTGTCTCTATCTCTGTCTCGGTCACGGTCACTGTCCCCGTCTTTCTCCCCGTGTTTGTCTCCTGCCCCTATATCTCCGTCTTTGTCTCCTGTCTCTCTCTCTGTCTCTGTCTCTGTCTCTGTCTCTGTCTCTGTCTCTGTCTCGGTCACGGTCACTGTCCCCGTCTTTCTCCCCGTGTTTGTCTCCTGCCCCTATATCTCCGTCTTTGTCTCCTGTCTCTCTCTCTGTCTCTGTCTCTGTCTCTATCTCTGTGTCTGTTTCTGTCTCTGTCTCTATCTCTGTGTCTGTCTCTATCTCTGTCTCTGTCTCTGTCTCTGTCTCTGTCTCTGTCTCAGTCACTGTCTCCGTCTCCGTCGTTGTCTCTGTCTCTGTCTCTGTTTCTGTCTCTGTCTCTATCTCTGTCTCGGTCACGGTCACTGTCCCCGTCTGTCTCCCCGTGTTTGTCTCCTGCCCCTATATCTCCGTCTTTGTCTCCTGTCTCTCTCTCTGTCTCTGTCTCTATCTCTGTGTCTGTCTCTGTCTCTGTCTCTGTCTCTGTCTCTGTCTCTGTCTCTGTCTCTGTCTCTGTCTCTGTCTCTGTCTCTGTCTCTGTCTCTGTCTCTGTCTCTGTCTCTGTCTCTGTCTCTGTCTCTGTCTCTGTCTCTGTCTCTGTCTCTGTCTCTGTCTCTGTCTCTGTCTCTGTCTCTGTCTCTGTCTCTGTCTCTGTCTCTGTCTCTGTCTCTGTCTCTGTCTCTGTCTCTGTCTCTGTCTCTGTCTCTGTCTCTGTCTCTGTCTCTGTCTCTGTCTCTGTCTCTGTCTCTGTCTCTGCCTCTGTCTCTGTCTCTGTCTCTGTCTCTGTCTGTGTCTCCGTCTCCGTCGTTGTCTCTGTCTCTGTCTCTGTTTCTGTCTCTGTCTCTATCTCTGTCTCGGTCACGGTCACTGTCCCCGTCTTTTTCACCGTGTTTGTCTCCTGCCCCTATATCTCTGTCTCTGTCTCTCTCTGTCTCTGTCTCTGCCTCTGTCTCTGTCTCTGTCTCTGTCGCTGTCTCTGTCTCTGTTTCTGTCTCTGTCTCTGTCTCTGTCTCTGTCTCTGTCTCTGTCTCTGTCTCTGTCTCTGTCTCTGTCTCTGTCTCTGTCTCTGTCTCTGTCTCTGTCTCTGTCTCTGTCTCTGTCTCTGTCTCTGCCTCTGTCTCTATCCCTGTCTCGGTCACGGTCTCTGTCCCAGTCTTTTTCTCCGTTTTTGTCTCCTGGCCGTCTATCTCCGTCTTTGCCTCCTGTCTCTCTGTCTCTGTGTCTGTCGCTATCCCTGTCCCTGTGCCTGTCCCTGTCCCTGTCCCTGTCTCTCTCTCTGTGCCTGTCTCTGTCTCTATCTCTGTGTCGGTCTCTGTCTCTGTCTCTGTCTCTGTCTCCGTCTTTGCCTCCTGTCTCACTGTCTCTGTGTCTGTCGCTATCCCTGTCCCTGTCCGGGGGTGTCCCACTTGGACGTTGACCGATTGGACGCGTCCCGATTGGACGGTCCCGATTGGACGCGTCCCGTTTGGACGTGTCCCGATTGGACGCGTTCCACTTCGAATCGGTGCCGATTGAACACTAATTTCCCTAATGTTAGGCTATGTTAGGTGGAGTTAGGCTATTTTAGGTTCTGTTAGGCCTGGTTAGGTCTTAACTGCACCGCTTTGAATTCGAACGCGTCCAATCGGGGCGCGTCCAAACGGGATGCGTCCAAACGGCACGCGTCCAATCGGGACGCGTCCAAACGGTCGACGTCCAAGTGGGCATCACTCTCCCTGTCCCTGTCCCTGTCTCTCTATCTGTGTCTGTCTCTGTCTCTATCTCTGTGTCTGTCTCTGTCTCTGTCTCTGTCTCTGTCTCTGTCTCTGTCTCTGTCTCTGTCTCTGTCTCTGTCTCTGTCTCTGTCTCTGTCTCTGTCTCTGTCTCTGTCTCTGTCTCTGTCTCTGTCTCTGTCTCTGTCTCTGTCCTATCTCCGTCTCTGTCTCTGTCTTTGCCTCCGTCTCAGTCTCTGTCCCTGTCTCCGTCTTTGTCTCTTACCCCTCCGTCTCTGTCTCTGTCAATGTCCCTATCTCTGTCTCTGTCTCTGTTCCTGTCTCTGTCTCCGCCTCTGTCTCTGTCTCTGTCTCTGTATCGGTCTCTGTCTTCGTTTTTGTCTCCGTCTTTGTCTCCGTCTTTTTCTCCGTATCTGTCTCTGTGTCCGTCTCCGTCTTTGTCTCTTATCCCTCCGTTTCTGTCTCTGTCTCTGTCTCTATCTCTGTCTCGTTCACGGTCTCTGTCCCCGTCTTTTTCTCCGTCTTTGTCTCCTGCCCCTCTATCTCCGTCTTTGTCTCCTGTCTCTCTGTATCTGTGGCTGTCGCTATCCCTGTCCCTGTCCCTGCCCTGCCTCTCTCTCTGTCTCTGTCCCTGTCTCTGTCTCTGTCTCTGTCTCTGTCTCTGTCTCTGTCTCTGTCTCCGTCTCTGTCTCTCTCTCTGTCTTTGCCTCCGTCTCAGTCACTGTCTCTGCTTCCGTCCTTGTCTCTTACCCCTCCGTCTCTGTCTCTGTCTCTGTCTCTGTCCCTGTCTCTGTCTCTGTCTCTGTCTCTGTCTCTGTCTCTGTCTCTGTCTCTGTCCCTGTGCCTGTCCCTGCCCTGTCCCTGTCCCTATCCCTGTCCCTGTCACTGCCCCTGTCTCTGTCTCTCTCTCTGCCTCTGTCTCTGTCACTGAATCTGTCGCTGTCTCTGTCTTTGCCTCTGTCTCTGTCTCTGTCTCCGTCTCTATCTCTGTCTCTGTCTCTGTCTCTGTCTCTGTCTCTGTCTCTGTCTCTGTCTCTGTCTCTGTCCCTGTCTCTGTCTCTGTCTCTGTCTCTGTCTCTGTCTCTGTCTCTGTCTCTGTCTCTGTCTCTGTCTCTGTCTCTGTCTCTGTCTCTGTCTCTGTCTCTGTCTCCGTCTCTGTCTCTGTCTCTGTCTTTGCCTCCGTCTCAGTCACTGTCTCTGTATCCGTCGTTGTCTCTTAGCCCTCCTTCTCTGTCTCTGTCTCTGTTTCTGTCTCTGTCTCTGTCTCTGTCTCTGTCTCTGTCTCTGTCTCTGTCTCTGTCTCTGTCTCTGTCTCTGTCTCTGTCTCTGTCTCTGTCTCTGTCTCTGTCTCTGTCTCTGTGTCTGTCTCTGTCTCTGTCTCTGTCTCTGTCTCTGTCTCCGTCTCTGTCTTTGCCTCCGTCTCAGTCACTGTCTCTGTCTCCGTCGTTGTCTCTTACCCCTCCGTCTCTGTCTCTGTCTCTGCCTCTGTCTCTGCCTCTGTCTCTGTCTCTGTCTCTGCCTCTGTCTCTATCCCTGTCTCGGTCACGGTCTCTGTCCCAGTCTTTTTCTCCGTTTTTGTCTCCTGGCCGTCTATCTCCGTCTTTGCCTCCTGTCTCTCTGTCTCTGTGTCTGTCGCTATCCCTGTCACTGTGCCTGCCCTGTCCCTGTCCCTGTCTCTCTCTCTGTGCCTGTCTCTGTCTCTATCTCTGTGTCTGTCTCTGTCTCTGTCTCTGTCTCTGTCTCTGCCTCTGTCTCTGTCTCTGTATCTGTCCCTGTCTCTTTCTCTGTCTCTGTCTCTGTCTCTGTCCCTGTCCCTGTCCCTGCCCCTGTCTCTGTCTCTCTCTCTGCCTCTGTCTCTGTCACTGAATCTGTCGCTGTCTCTGTCTTTGCCTCTGTCTCTGTCTCTGTCTCTATCTCTGTCTCTGTCTCTGTCTCTGTCTCTGTCTCTGTCTCTGTCTCTGTCTCTGTCTCTGTCTCTGTCTCTGTCCCTGTCTCTGTCTCTGTCTCTGTCTCTGTCTCTGTCTCTTTCTCTGTCTCGGTGACGGTCTCTGTCCCCGTCCTTTTCTCCGTGTTTGTCTCCTGCCCCTCTATCTCCGTCTTTGTCTCCTGTCTCTGTCTCTGTCTCTATCTCTGTGTCTGTCTCTGTCTCTGTCTCTGTCTCTGTCTCTGTCTCTGTCTCTGTCTCTGTCTCTGTCGCTGTCTCTGTCTTTGCCTCTGTCTCTGTCTCTGTCTCTGTCTCTATCTCTGTCTCTGTCTCTGTCTCTGTCTCTGTCTCTGTCTCTGTCTCTGTCTCTGTCTCTGTATCTGTCTCTGTCTCTGTCTCTGTCTCTGTCTCTGTCTCTCTCTCGGTGACGGTCTCTGTCCCCGTCTTTTTCTCCGTGTTTGTCTCCTGCCCCTCTATCTCCGTCTTTGTCTCCTGTCTCTCTCTCTGCCTCTGTCTCTGTCTCTATCTCTGTGTCTGTCTCTGTCTCTGTCTCTGTCTCTGTCTCAGTCTCTGTCTCTGTCTCTGTCTCTGTCGATGTCTCTGTCTCTGTCTCTGTTTCTGTCTCTGTCTCTATCTCTGTCTCGGTCACGGTCACTGTCCCCGTCTTTCTCCCCGTGTTTGTCCCCTGCCCCTATATCTCCGTCTTTGTCTCCTGTATCTCTCTCTGTCTCTGTCTCCGTCTCAGTCTCTGTCGCTGTCTCCGTCTCCGTCTCTGTCTCTGTCTCTGTCTTTGCCTCCGTCTCAGTCACTGTCTCTGTATCCGTCGTTGTCTCTTAGCCCTCCTTCTCTGTCTCTGTCTCTGTCTCTTTCTCTGTCTCGGTGACGGTCTCTGTCCCCGTCTCTTTCTCCGTGTTTGTCTCCTGCCCCTCTATCTCCGTCTTTGTCTCCTGTCTCTCTCTCTGTCTCAGTCTCTGTCTCTATCTCTGTGTCTGTCTCTGTCTCTGTCTCTGTCTCTGTCTCTGTCTCTGTCTCTGTCTCTGTCTCTGTCTCTGTCTCTGTCTCTGTCTCTGTCTCTGTCTCTGTCTCTGTCTCTGTCTCTGTCTCTGGCTCTGTCTCTGTCTCTGTCTCTGTCTCTGTCTCTGTCTCTGTCTCTGTCTCTGTCTCTGTCTCTGTCTCTGTCTCTGTCTTTGCTTCCGTCTCAGTCTCTGTCCCTGTCTCCGTCTTTGTCTCCTACCCCACCGTCTCTGTCTCTGTCTATGTCCCTACTTCTGTCTCTGTCTCTGTCTCTGCCTCTGCCTCTGTCTCTGTCTCTATCTCTGTCTCTGTCTCTGTCTTTGCCTCCGTCTCAGTCTCTGTCCCTGTCTCCGTCTTTGTCTCTTACCCGTCCGTCTCTGTCTCTGTCTATGCCCCTATCTCTGTCTCTGTCTCTGTTCCTGTCTCTGTCTCTGCCTCTGTCTCTGTCTCTGTCTCTGTATCGGTCTCTGTCTTCGTTTTTGTCTCCGTCTTTGTCTCCGTCTTTGTCTCCGTATCTGTCTCTGTGTCCGTCTCCGTCTTTGTCTCTTATCCCTCCGTATCTGTCTCTGTATCTGTCTCTATCTCTGCCTCGGACACGGTCTCTGTCCTCGTCTGTTTCTCCGTCTTTGTCTCCTGCCCCTCTATCTCCGTCTTTTTCTCCTGTCTCTCTGTATCTGTGGCTGTCGCTATCCCTGTACCTGTCCCTGCCCTGTCTCTCTCTCTGTCTCTGTCTCTGTCTCTGTCTCTGCCTCTGTCTCTGTCTCTGTCTCTGTCTCTGTCTCTATCTCTGTGTCTGTCTCTGTCTCTGTCTCTGTCTCTGTCTCAGTCTCTGTCTCTGTCTCTGTCTCTGTCGATGTCTCTGTCTCTGTCTCTGTTTCTGTCTCTGTCTCTATCTCTGTCTCGGTCACGGTCACTGTCCCCGTCTTTCTCCCCGTGTTTGTCCCCTGCCCCTATATCTCCGTCTTTGTCTCCTGTATCTCTCTCTGTCTCTGTCTCCGTCTCAGTCTCTGTCGCTGTCTCCGTCTCCGTCTCTGTCTCTGTCTCTGTCTTTGCCTCCGTCTCAGTCACTGTCTCTGTATCCGTCGTTGTCTCTTAGCCCTCCTTCTCTGTCTCTGTCTCTGTCTCTTTCTCTGTCTCGGTGACGGTCTCTGTCCCCGTCTCTTTCTCCGTGTTTGTCTCCTGCCCCTCTATCTCCGTCTTTGTCTCCTGTCTCTCTCTCTGTCTCAGTCTCTGTCTCTATCTCTGTGTCTGTCTCTGTCTCTGTCTCTGTCTCTGTCTCTGTCTCTGTCTCTGTCTCTGTCTCTGTCTCTGTCTCTGTCTCTGTCTCTGTCTCTGTCTCTGTCTCTGTCTCTGGCTCTGTCTCTGTCTCTGTCTCTGTCTCTGTCTCTGTCTCTGTCTCTGTCTCTGTCTCTGTCTCTGTCTCTGTCTTTGCTTCCGTCTCAGTCTCTGTCCCTGTCTCCGTCTTTGTCTCCTACCCCACCGTCTCTGTCTCTGTCTATGTCCCTACTTCTGTCTCTGTCTCTGTCTCTGCCTCTGCCTCTGTCTCTGTCTCTATCTCTGTCTCTGTCTCTGTCTTTGCCTCCGTCTCAGTCTCTGTCCCTGTCTCCGTCTTTGTCTCTTACCCGTCCGTCTCTGTCTCTGTCTATGCCCCTATCTCTGTCTCTGTCTCTGTTCCTGTCTCTGTCTCTGCCTCTGTCTCTGTCTCTGTCTCTGTATCGGTCTCTGTCTTCGTTTTTGTCTCCGTCTTTGTCTCCGTCTTTGTCTCCGTATCTGTCTCTGTGTCCGTCTCCGTCTTTGTCTCTTATCCCTCCGTATCTGTCTCTGTATCTGTCTCTATCTCTGCCTCGGACACGGTCTCTGTCCTCGTCTGTTTCTCCGTCTTTGTCTCCTGCCCCTCTATCTCCGTCTTTTTCTCCTGTCTCTCTGTATCTGTGGCTGTCGCTATCCCTGTACCTGTCCCTGCCCTGTCTCTCTCTCTGTCTCTGTCTCTGTCTCTGTCTCTGCCTCTGTCTCTGTCTCTGTCTCTGTCTCTGTCTCTGTCTCTGCCCCTGTCTCTGTCTCTGTCTCTGTCTCTGTCTCAGTCACTGTCTCCGTCACCGTCGTTGTCTCTGTCTCTGTCTCTGTTTCTGTCTCTGTCTCTATCTCTGTCTCGGTCACGGTCACTGTCCCCGTCTTTCTCCCCGTGTTTGTCTCCTGCCCCTATATCTCCATCTTTGTCTCCTGTCTCTCTCTCTGTCTCTGTCTCTGTCTCTGTCTCTGTCTCTGTCTCGGTCACGGTCACTGTCCCCGTCTTTCTCCCCGTGTTTGTCTCCTGCCCCTATATCTCCGT